>JAHXMU010000808.1:324947-342488 GCA_019455685.1 Philornis downsi
TAAAAAATCAAGTTTTTTTCTGCTAAATTTACTGTTTTGTTAAAAGCCGGTATATCCACCTATATTTTCAATTATTTTGTTGACTCTTTTCGGCATGCTGGCTATAAGCTTCCTGCAGGTATTTGGTATTTATGGCAAGTTTTTTTAAAAAAATTCAATAACTGATTCTTATTTTTGTGAACCTCCTTTCAATTTTTTTGTTTTAACTCTCCCCAAAGATTTTCGATTTCCGTAGATTGACTTAACCAGTTAAGAAGGGCAACATTATTATCTTAGAACCAATCCCTTACCAACTTAGAAGTATGTTATCCTGCTGGAATGTCCATCTATGAGGTATACTTTCGTATTTTGCAAGATATCTTTGTAGTGGAATCTGATCATAGTGTCGGTAATTCGATGTATCGGACCGACACCATACCACGAGAAACAACCCCAGACCACAATATTGCCGCACCTGTGCTTGACCGTCTTCTTTGTAAAGCGAACATGGAATTCCTTACCCTTAGGGCGTCGAACATTCCGGGCACAGTCGTTTCAAAATACATTAATTTTTGTTCCATCGCTTCACAAAACGTTTCGCCATTTTTTTCACCGTCTCCTCTGGACCAATTGGAATGACTTCTTGCAAATGCTAATCTATCCTTCAAATTTAGTTGTCTAAGCAGAGGAACTCTTCTGGCTATCCGTCCTGGTATATTTGCTTCTTGTAGCCTATGACGAACCATTCGCGATGAAATTACATTTCCAATTTCTGCTGAAATCGCTCTTGAAGACACAAACGGGTTATTCTTCGCAAGTGTTACAATACGGATATCTGTTGTTTTCGAAGTTTTTTTGGGTCTTCCACGAGTTTCGACGAGCTTTTAGGCCTTAAAGCATTTTGTACAAAAAATAGCGACCGATTCATAGTTTCGGCTATAGAACGAAGACTTTGGCCACTTTCTCTTAGTCTTGAAACAATTTTTCTCTCCTCCGGAGAACAATGGTTTTTTCGACCCATTTTTTTCTGTTCATTTTCTATATTGAATCTTTTTTTAAAATTTACAATAAGTATTCAAACCATAATCCTATCTTAAAGTAAAGTATTCTGCCATTGTTGGATCTTATTTTTGGTGAGCCGAATTTTATATCACCGGACCAAGTCTAGCGTGGCCTTTCTTCTTAGCTGTGTATGGCCGGGAAAATATTGAAGGTTTTGAGCGAGTGGGTTTGAGTAGGAGGACAACTTCGATATATATGACCTGCTTAATTTTCTTATTTCCTCGGAAATATAAGGAATGTTTAAGTATTTTTCATTTCCAATATACCATGGGGTACCACAAATTTGGCGCTGAATTCTTGATTGTCTTCTCTGTAGCTTATTTATGTTAGAAGCCGATGCCGTTCCTCACAACTGGATGCCGTATGCATATTGGCTTCAATATGATTTTGTAGATGGTGATTTTATTTTCCAAACTGAGAGTGGAGCCAATAAGCCAGTGGAATTGAGCCATTTTTAATTCTAATTGAATGATTTTAGAATCAATGTGATTTTCCAATGTGAGATGTCAATCAAGGTAAATATTTAACCTGGTTATGAACGGTATGGTACTACTGGGAATAGTGAGGGCTGGGCAATTGTTCTGTCTAAGAGAGAATGTAACCTGTACACTCTTAGAGGCATTTACTTTTATCTTCCATTTTTGGAGCTAAGATTCTAATGTATGCATTTCAGACTGCAGTTGTCTAGAAGCCACTAATGGGCAAGTGCTAATGCTCATGAATGCAGCGTCATCAGCGAAAGTTGAGGTTTGAATTAGGGAATGAACAGACATGTCAGAGGTGTAGATGGTATATAGTATAGGGCCTAGTATACTGCCCTGAGGAACTCATGCTGAAACTTTTCTTGAGTTGAAACAGAGTCCTTAGATTTTGCTAATTTGTGAATAAGGCCTTCATGCCATACTTTATCAAAGGCTTGGGAATGTTTTTCTGATCTGGGTTACTTTAGGGTGTACTTGTTCTATCGTTCCATGACCCTTACGAAACGCAAACTTGTGCATGGGAATTACATGGTCTGTTTCAATATGGGGGTACAACATTTGGAGGACCTTTTCAAACAGTTTAGATAAAATAGATAGTAAACTTATGGGTCGATAGGATGTAATTTGTGACAGTTCTTTTCCAGGTTTTGAGAGCATTATTATTTCAGACAGCTTCCATGATCGAGGAAAGTATCCATTTCGAAGTATAGCATTAAATATAAATACAACTAATTTGAGGATATTGTGGGGGAGTTCTGAGATCATTTTCGCTGTTATTTTATCGTGTCCAGGAGATTTATTCAGTTTTAACGAGAGAACAATTTTATTTAAGAGAGATAGACTTATTTTCATGGGATTTTTGACCATTGGGCTAATGATCGTTGGATTCACACGAGAGATTGTATAGTTAGGAGTAAATACTTCTTTCAGATGATCAGCAAATTCTTTCGCTTTTTCATCGCTACTCCTTGCCCACCCTCCATCTTTCACCCGTATTGGAGACCCCAGTGTTATAAGACGCTGTAGTTGCCTTGTACAGGATATAGTCAGTTTTTTGTGTGGCTCCTAGACGAAATAAATGGCTGGCTTCGGAGATTTCTCTGTTTTCATCCAGAGTTGATCTTAGTTTTGACTTGCACTGGTCGAGACGTGCTTTGAGGTGGGGAGATCTGCACTTTTGCCGTCGTCTTCTCGCTTTCCTTTTCTCGTTAATTAGGGATTCAATATGACATAAGGAGTCATTTTTCGTTTTAGCATAGACCTTGTGCGGTGTTGCCAAGTTTGCGGCAGATGTCATTGTGGTAGTGAGTACGTTGATAGCAGACTGAATTTCATCTGGTGTTTTGAGAGAAAAGTTTTGGAACACATGTATGTACGTCTCGTATCTCATCCAATTTGTATGCCTGTTTGGGAAATGGTAAGAGATTTCCGGGTTCAAGGCAATGTTGAAAACTATGAGAATTGTGGGGGAGTGGTCTGATGAGAGATCGAGGGAAGGAGTAACGATGATATCTTTTCTTGTTATGCTCTTCATAACTGCAAAATCTATGAACTCGATATAGCATTCAGCAATTGCCTGCTCCTGGGGTTGCAAGTCTAGACCCCCAGAAGGTATGTTTAGCGTTGTGGTCTCCGGCTGCTATATACTTGTCACCAAGAGTAGAGAAAAAGTGTGAAAACTGGTCGTCGCTTATAATATATTTGGGAGGGCAGTATGTGGAAGAAACTATTGTGTTTAATCCAGTTAGTGCAACTGAAGTGGCTTGTATGTGATCAGTTTATATTCGCTTAAAGGGAAGTGCTTTACCTGATCATTAATTATTACAGCTGTTCCTCCACAAACTCTGGCACTGGGATGTTTTGTATCGTAGGTTGAGTATCCATTTATTCGAAAGCATTTTTTTTTAACGAGAAATGAGTTTCAGAGACTAAGAGAATGTCAATATACCGGGATATCAAGAAATACTCTAATTCATTCTTATATCGGGTAAGTCCGTTGGCATTCTAGTAACAAATTCTTATAGAGTTCATTTTCTGGTTAATAAAACTTGATTGAATGAGCGTATTCTGGTTTCGGAACATTTCCTGCATAATTCCCTGCATATTTGTATGAAATTATTCATAGTTTTTATGAGAGGTTCGATTGAGGTTTCAATATTGTTTTACTGCGGAGAAGCTTGAGGAACCTGATTTTTCAGAGACCGTGCATACGTCATTTGAGTCGTCGTTGCTGAATTGACATTTGAGACTGATGGAACTGGGTTTGGGATACAGCTGAACTCTGGTACTTGAAATTGAGGAGTTTCCTGCTCGGGGCACATTTCTTCACACTGGGATCTGTTTTTGGTAACTTGCAGTCTGAAGTTTTATGAATATTTCCGCATATGCCAAACTCCTGACAGTTTAAGCATTGGGGAGGGTCTTTGCGCGTTAGCGGTTCCTCAACTGATACTCTGCGATGAAGCAGATATCTGAGATTGTAAATTGGGTGGGGTTCATTTTTTCCTTTCATGTGGGCATAGTCAAACGCTATTTTCACCTTAAAAATGGGCTGAGGAGCCTTGGACTTGTTGAGTATATTGTAAATGGACTTCACTTCGTAACCCTAATTTTCAATAGCTTACTTTATTTCCTGTATGGGAACGTTGCTTTCAATGCCCTTGATTACAATCATTAGTCCCTTAGAGCTTTTGAATTTGTATATATAGTAATTCTTACGTTCCTGGTCAAAAAATTTGGAAACTTCACGGTATTTTTCTTAGGTATATGTTTGAACTTTTGTCTCCAGCACCTTCCCCCTGCTCGGGGCACTACATGGAAACCGTCTTTACCAACTAAATGAGATAATCTGCTTACCAGATTGTTAGAGATGGCCTCCCTTAGGAATATTGGGGGAGGTTTTTGTGCTTTCTTAGGTTGGGATTGCAAATTTCCGTCGTCTGTGGCCAAAATTCCGTAGTAATTTTGACCTCTTGCGTCAACCTGTGAGGGAGGGATGCTTCTAGAATACTTCGGGTTTGGAAGTTTTTGGTTAGACTTTGGGCTCAATTTTCTTTTCAGGATGGGAAAGTAAACTATCCCAGTTTGAACCATTACATTTTGAGGTTTTTGTTTCGGTACAGCGCCCTTCGGGGCGATGTTGCCTGTTGAGTAGCATTCGCGAGAGTTCCGTTTGCACGAAGTTGAATTATCGGATGTACTTTTAGGCGGAATCTTAACTTGGGGCGAACTGATTGTGTGTGGAGCTTGGGAAAACGAAGTACTTACGGCCATACTTTTAGGCGGCAACATATTTTGTCCACTTGATAAACTGTCATCATTGTTTGGAGAGAGGTGAGCTGAGGGGAAATTCATAATGACACTAGTTTTCGCGGTTAAGAAGGCACTGTCATCTTTTTTGTTTTGGGATGCACTTTTCTGGCACTCTTTAGGATTTATTGAGAGATACGCATTTCTGCCGTTAAGACTCAGACGGCTCTCTGAGTGTGAGATATTCATATAAGCACGTTTCGCCTTAAGATCTGCGAAATGTATAGTATATTTTTTCCCAAATTTGTTGTGACTGTGATATTATATTTAGCGATTTACCGTCTTTTGACTGAATATTTTATATATTTTGTTATGAACAAAGATAACTAGCCTTTCCAAAAAGACTACAAAATATTAAAGAATTGAGCAATGTGTTTATTATTTTGACAAAGTTCTGAAATCACACCTGAACAAAACTAACCCACAATGAAAACCATACCATATTAAAGTTATTTAAATTGAAAAAAATTGTCATGTTTACTTTCCGTTAAAGTAATTAAAATTAAACAAAAAGCAAAAATAAGCAGGTGTACTTATTGTCCACTCCAACGCTTTCGAAATATCAACTTTCATAATGACGTCAAATGAGAATGTACAAGTATATCTGCGATTCTAAGTCTCACTCGAAAAATCACTACTTGAGGATATTAGTTAAATACAGGGTGGGCCATAAGGGTGTTGGCGGTTTAAACATTCAATTAAAAAAAAACTACGAAACATAAAAAAATATATTTGTATTTTTAAAAAGTAGAGGCATGGGAATTTTTAAGACTTAAAAATAATGTTGTCCAAATGGCTTCCCTTGGCTGCTTGACACTCTTGGAACCGAAGTCGCAAATTTTGGAAAACTCGTTGAAAAATTGTTCTCGGTATTTTGTTACTTTCCTGAATAATGTTCCTCTTCAACTGCTCTAAATTGGTCGGATTATTCTCGTAGACTACCGATTTGGGGTAGCCCCATAGAAAATAATCGCATGGAGAGAGATCGGGGCTACGTGGGGGCCATTCAATATCCCCCCTTTTCGAAATGAGTTTTCCAGGAAAAACATTTTTCAGCAGCTCTATGGATACCCTAGCCGTATGACATGTGGCCCCATTCTGTTGAAGCCACATCCTCGAGGTATTGCCTTGAAGTTTTTGCAAAGCTGGCACCAAAAAGTCTGCTAGTATGTTGCAATAATTGTTCGCTTTAACCGTCATCGCATGTCCTCTTTCGTCCTCAAAAAAGTATGGTCCAATAATACCGGTTGACGTTATCCCAGCCCACAAGACAAGCTTAGGGCTGTGAAGTGGACGTTCATGCAAGCGTCGGGGATTAGTCTCGGACCAGAACCGACAATTTTGCTTGTTCACATGGCCATTAAGGTGAAAATTGGCCTCATCACTAAAAATCACGTTGTTGAAATTGTTGAACCGCTCTAGCATCAAATTGACAAAGTTAAGTCGGTTATTGGCATCATCTGGTTTTAATTCTTGGACTATATGAATCTTATAAGCCTTCAAATGCAAATCACGTTTCAAAATTCGTCGTGAAGTTGTTCTTTTGACATCCAAAGACTGACTTCTCTTACGTGTTGACTGTTGCGGATTTCGCTGAACTGAACCACGAACACGCTCCACAATGTCGGCTGATCTTGCAGAAACTGGGTGACCACGAACCGTAATTGGTACTGTTGAGCCGGTTGTTTCGAACATTCTGATCCATTTTCGTATCACATTGGCGCTTGGAACTTCACTTAAATCGTGTAAACCGTGTTTATGCCGATACAAACGTCGTGCAGTAATCACTGATTTATTGTTTTCGTAATACGCTCGGACACAAAATGCACGCTGCACTCCCGTGTACGGCTCCATGGCGACTAAATTTCCAGGAAGCGGCGCAGCGAACAACATATCCCCACGCCACCCCGCGCCGCGCGTTACCGAGAAATTGAAGAATTAAATCGCCAACACTCATATGGCCCACCCTGTCAAAAATAATTGTAATTTCCCATCTTTAGGATAAAAATTAAATACAACAAATAAAAATTATTTTTATTTCTGAAAATGAAACGTGGAAGTGATTAACTTTTATTTTCTCAATCATAAAAATACAAATCAAAGAAATTTTATATCTTTTTTAAGAGAAAAATGCGTTTCTTTCTCATGTTTTTCCTTATTTTTCCGCGGATGACCACTCAAGTTTTAGCACGATTTGAGTTTGTATGCGCAAATGGGAACATTTTAAAATTTTATTCTCTTGGCTGAGAAAATTAAAGTCAATATCAATTATTATTTTTGATTTTTAAAAATTTGTTGGCATATTCTTTTGACATTTGCAGGGTGGCGCACCAATTGTGCTACAATAAGAAATTCAAATAACTTTTTTTATACAATGTATTTCATTTTTTTACTGTACAGAAAATGAAATTTTATTTCATATAACTATTTGATTTGGAAGATGATAGACCGTAAATGACCTCCATGCTGATTTACGCATATGCAACATCAGATTGTTAGCATTGAAAAACTGAATTTTACTTTAATGTCATATTTAGTAAATTTTTTCATTCCGAATAAAACTTTTAAACTTTTCACATCTAAATAATTCTGGAGTAAGCCTCACCTTAATAGGTTATAGGCCTTTAATTGTAAGGATTCTCGATATATATAAAAAAAAGCAGTCGGACACAGGATATTAATAACTGAAGACAAGATGGATTTGATAATTAATTTCCCGAAGCTAAATAACATTAATTACCATTCATGGAAGTTTAAAGTTGAAATGGTCCTTTTGGAAAGGGAACTGTGGAACCATATAACGAATGCAGTACCAGAAAATTCAGATGCTGCATGGACTCTTAAGGACGGCAAATCGTGCTTATATTGGTCTATAGAAGATTCCCAGAAGATTCACATTAGGAAATATACAACGGCAAAGGGATGCTGGACCGCTCTCAAACCCCAACATGAAAAATCAAATTTGAGTAACAGAGTTTCCCTCATCCGTCGTTTGTCTTCGAAACGCATAGAAGGTCAATCAATGGAAACCCATATCTCAGAATTTATGAAAATTGTTGGTAATCTGGAAGATCTTGGGGAAGAATTCCCTGGGCATAAAATCATATCGTTTCTGCTCGGAAGCTTATCGGAAGACTATAATGCTTGTTTGGAAATTTTCGTTGGAGCTCCACCATAACCGGTCTGGCTATGTATGCAGTTGATCTATGTTGCTGGAAGCAAATGCCGTTGAAACAGGAACGTCTTCGGCACAGTTCTGGGTAAAAACAAAACTCCTTCAACATATTTAAATAACGCAAGGGAATACTCACTCTACATCAAACCTTTTCCTTTGTTTGGAAACTTTAAGAAGATGTTTCTATGAACAAATATCTCGCTTTCCCATTTCAAATCATAGTACGACAGTTAAAAGTATGCCCCTTGTGTGGTCATACACATTTTGAATCGACCTGGGCTACTGTTGCTATAATTGGATTTGATCAAAAATGTTCTGATCAAGGATTTCAATCACTTTTCTAATCGCTACTCATCCTCGGATCCTCATACGGACGGTTTGGAAGCAAATAATTTATTTTTCGCCAAAAATCCCAAATGGAAAGTTATTCGTACTAAGCTGACTCCTGTATTTACGACTGTAAAAATAAAGCAACTATTTCCTTTGGTGGAAGAGGTATGTAAGTGAGAGACAAAGAAAGAGATCGTTTTGTGGCAACGCTGCTGACATAACAAATACATTTCATGTGATTATTGAAGTGAGATTAAGTTGTCTATTAATTATCAGATCACATATTGCTAAGTAAGCATCGCGCGCCTTCATATTCATTGTTATTGCGATGAACGTCAATGAACATTAGCATTTCTTTTTATGTGATATGGTGATTATTTGCAATTTTACAGCTTGTTCAACGCAATTCTGCTACATTTGTTCCACAGATATATGCGACGCAATATAAATCATCATATATATATATATATATATATATATATATATATACATATATATGTAAACATTATATTTACTATTATATATAGATTATGTATATTATATATTTATATGTAGTATATAGTACATATATACGTATAAGGTTTATATTATGTTACGTAAGTGGTTCTCTGCTATCTGTCCTTAGCGGCATGTAGGAGTGTATTTTCATCGCTATATCCTGCCATGTTTCCCCTCTACCTCTTCCTTCCTTTAATCTTTCCTTTAAGAACTTGTAAAATTGTGTATTTATTGCATATCAATAAATGCCCTAAGTACGAAATTTTCCGTTTACTTATTATTGAGATTAGTTCCGGGTTGGCATCCATTCTTCTTAGTGCTTCGTCATGAAGGACTCCAGCAGTCTATGTCGTTTTCTTTACTTGGCCTCTAATTTCTTTTAATCCGAAGTTTTGACTGTCCAAACTTCTACCTCATATAATAGCACAAACGAAATGTAAGAAATAGAAGAAGCATCTCTCGACATTCCTATGCGACAATTAATTTCTTTAGACGGGTCCTACTGAATATTTATTAAGTCTCCTAGATATTTAAGAGTGCATTAATAAGATGGGGATTTTTTCTACTAATAACCATATGTATATTTCGTCTTTTTGATATTAATTTTTTGTCCATACATCTCACTTACACGTGCAAGTTTTACCATCAGGCCAGATATGCTACCAGCCATCAGCGTGGTATTATCTGCATATCTTATATTATTGACGAATTTCCGATTAACTTTTTGTCTTATATTTTCTCCTGTGTTTTTTGGAATATTTAATTTCCACTATATATTTTAAATAATAAGGGAATAATATGCACCACTGTCTGACTCCTCTTGAGATGGAAATTTCGTCAGTTTCTTCTCCACTGACTTCAGGCGTAAGAAGAACCGAATAGCAAGTTCATAATCTAGTTAAAAAATTTACAAATTTCGTACTATGAAGTTGTGGAACGTACTGTTCTAGATAATGTAAATAAGGCACAGTCGCAGAGTTACCAATTTATGAGTATAGAAAGTTAACTTTTTATTTTATCATTTATTTATTAATCAGTGAACAGTCTCCTTAGGCGTGGCACATTTAAATATAGATAATGATGAGTTTTGTTTAGGTTAAGATTAAATATGATTCGAACATACGTAAAAAATAGTAAAGAAGCTTATAGTGAGACAAAATAAAAGCATCATAAAGAGAATATTTGGTAAAGACTTTTCAAAATTTTCTAAACTTGCAGGTAAAGTAAGCCACAGCTTTGATAAGATTAAGAGTGTTGTTGCTAAAGAGCTCAATGTGTAACTCCAATTACCATAAGCACATCTGTGTTGTCAGAAACCCAGCCACAAAGCTCAATAAATGTGACTAATTTGAAACACATAACTGAACATGATCAGCACACCTATCAATAATACGTAATCGAAGATCACTAGCGTACAACGTGAGGAGGGAGAGAATTCAAAGAATTCTACAAATTAATGATGCCCATTTCTTATCATTATTTGAAAGTAACTGGCCTAGGAAATACATTCCTTGATTCTATAGCATACAAAATTAGGAAATACATTTGTGGTCTAATCGATCACACATTATTAAAAGGAAATAAATGTTTGAAACGATTTGAACACTTATCCGTTAGATAAGCGATTTTTTTTTGTTTTTTTATTTTGCAGATTGCAGAATTGACTTGCCAATTTTTTAATTACATCACTAAATAGTTCTGTTTTTGTACTACGCCATACGATTTGCTTTCGGCACGCACACACGTCCAATGACCCATCTAATGGTCCAAATACCGTTTTATAACTTGGTCTTGCCTACTAAACAAATTAACCAACTAAATTGATTAACTAATACGCTAATGGTATAAAATTTGTAGTACCATTCAATTCAAGACTCGATGCCAACACAAATTTAATTCTAAAAAAAGTTTTGTACTTCAAGTCAGCACCGTTCTAACAGCTTTCAAACTAGTTCAAGATGGATATTCAACTAACATCAAAGTGTTAGTAAACTCAAAGAGAATTTTGCAAAACTTACCGATAAGTTTTATTATGTCACATAATGCAAAATAATATCAGGTTTTAAACTCAGAAAATATTTTTTACACAATTTCGGCACAAAATTTTAAAGTAATAGCAAGAAATCAGAAAAAGAAGAGACGTTAGAATTATTCCCAAAATCGCAGTTTCGTCCTTAAAATCACTTTTTTTTCGGAGTGCGTCGCAAACATTTTGAATTGTCACACACGTTTTCCAGAGTATGCGATTTCCTGCAATTAATCTTATTGAAATATACAAATATGATCCCTAAAACATTTTCTTCCCGATTCCTCTTTCAATCACAATGAAGTGAAAGTGGAACACAGGACGCCGCTGTTTCCACAAACATTTAAAATAAAAAAAAGTAAAATGTCTAGGAAACCATTAATCATTCAGTTTAGTTCTAAACGTTTGGGTTTCCCCTTACGACCAAACCATTTTCAATGGTTTGGCAGCCGCTTTCGTAATGTTCGAATCGGTTTGAACATTGCCTGAGTTTTCACTCAGACTACAATATTTAAGTTGTTAACGAGTAACGGCTAACACTGATAGAAGCCACCTCGCTCCATCTTGTTTAAAAAATATATTAAAATTGACTTGCTATACTGATTTGGACATAAGCGTATCGTCAGGACTTGCTATACTGATTTGGACATAAGCGTACCGTCAGGACTTGCTATTCGGGTTAGGTCCTAAGCAAACATATAGTCAGCACTTGTTATACTGATTTGGATACAAACGTATCGTCAGACATAAACCTCTGTGCAGAAAGGTAATATTGGTATAATAAAGGTAACGCCTTTATGAAGGAAAGAAAACTAAAATAATTTTTGTTTTATTTCCAATTACATCAATTTGCAACGCAAACACATTCTAATTAAAAATATATATAAATTAATAATGTTATTTTATTGATTAAAAAAAGTGTGAACATATCCAAGAAAAAAAGTGGAGTATAAGTGATAATAAAAAAATGAGACAAAGCCTTCTAGATATTTTCCAATGACTGAATCATTGAATATAATAAATTTAAGACGAATTTAATTGTAATAAGAAAAATAAAGTTACATCTAAATAAAAGTGTGTGTTATCAAGTGATTGAAAGATCGGAAATCGATAACTATACTAGAAATTTATAAATAAAAATAAAAACATAATATCTAACGAACATTACGGGACTTGTTAACATGGTGATGATTTTTAAGGCGTGTTGGAAACGACAGACGTGAGGTTTATGTGACGACGTTAATCAGAATGTTTCTTATTCAAAGGGAGACGAGGAAGAGTAATGGTTGTATAAGGAATGTCTTATAAAATAGAAATTATCTAGTCCTTTTTCCTAGGCGTTGTATTATCACTACAATTGTCCGCACCCTCTTCATCGGCAAACTCTTCTTCTGTTTTCTCCGTAACTTTCTCCTCTTCGGTCTCTTCAATATCCTGTTCTGTTTCGTTCTCGCTCAGCATCTCTGTGAGAACAGTCACCAAGTGCTGGGCTTCTTCCAGCTGCTGCCGTGAAGTATTCAGTTCCTCCTCTAAGCCCTCTATGCGCTCATAAAGACGCTGATTCTCATCGAGGCTTTGTTCCAAGGCTTCGCGACGTTTTTCAGCCAAACGTTCCCAATAGTGCTCACCTGGATTCGCCTCGCTAATCAAATCTTCGGCCGTTATTTTCTTCGCTTCGACTTGAGATTTGACAGGACTTGTCTGAGTCTCCGCAGCTCGTGTCTCTGTCTTCTTGCGCTTGGCATAGTCTGTGCTGGCAGACAATGTGGTCTCGGAGACTGTTTTAAGGCGACCCAGTCTGTCTACTAACGGACGTCCCGTCAAGTTCTCCTTATCGGTGGCCACACCTTGCAAGACTTTCAGGGTCTTACGTTGGTTCTTAATGTTCTCCTGTTGTTGGGCAGCCGACTCGATCTGGATGAAGACTTTCTTTGTGGAGGCGTGAGACATTTTCACAACAGTTCATATATTAAAATCACAAGTAATACTTTCGAGTTTAGGAATGTTTGATCGTCTACTCACGCGAGCGACGCTTTCATGTGCTGCTTTTCGAATGTTATTGTTGTGCCGAGGATCTTTTAGCGTCGAACAATGAAAGCGATAATGGTGGTAGCAAAATTTTTGGATATTTGTCTTGACTGTCAAAACAGGCGCGCTTTTTGCTTAGATACTGTGAAGTTGGTTGCGGTTTATTGGAGTGAGTAGATGAATATTGTGCAGTTGCACTAGTCGTTAATAGATGACGGGCGAATCAGCATGGAAAATCGTTAAAACTTACAAAAGGGCAATAGATGTCAGAAAATCAACCTTTAGCAATGACTTGATTAAATCATGCCAAAACTTATTACTTCTAAGCGAAGCTAACCTTAACTTACATGGTATTCACATATGCCATAGAAATACACTGATATCTATATGATGCAGCGAACTCTTATTTGGATATCCAGATTGCCCTACATCAGAAAAATATGTGAATTCCGAACAATTCGATTTCTGGGCAGCCTCTGCAATCGGCCGAGAATTGGACAAATATCTATGCAGCCTCAAGGGTCACTCCGACAATCCCATTGTGCATAAAGTTAAAGAAATAAATGATTTTTACGCTACCGATTCCGTAGCCCACCACAACTGGTAAATTTGTTTCACCTGAATATATTCTCGGCCAAAACCATTGAATTTATTCGCTCCGTCATCAATGAAGTCATGGGGCACCGCATGACATTGAATGCACCGCCCCAAAATGATCTAATCGATGTTTTGATGAAGTTCCGAAAATTTTGCTAACAATCTGGGTACGGTGCTGGCACAGGCTGCCCTTTTCTTCTCAGCCGGGTTTGATGTCATTCAGTACGAATTCAGCACGAAGTGGCGAAGCGGATATACAGCAGCGGTTAAGGGAGAAAATACGGCAGACTTCGTAAAATACTAAATTTTTGAACAATGCTATAACGGAAGTTCTATGCCTTTAGAACCGTTGCCTTTTCTTCTTAGGGCGTGCACTGCGCCCAAGGGTTACTCATTGGAACCGTTTTGCGATTTTACCATTCCTTCAGAAATGCTAGTGTATATACCAGCAGGTGCCATTCAAAGGGTTTCAAAGGTGGGCAGACTGTCGTAATCTAATCCGGAATTTCGTTTGCAGTATTTCGCAAATACCGATGCATTTGAACCGGAACGGTTTAGTCTCGAAGATAAACTGCACAATAACATGGTATCCTATATGTCATTTGGCGTTGGTAATCACAATCGCATTGGGGAAGGCTTCGGTTTGGTCCAGTCCAAAGTGGGACTAATCAATTTTTGGCGCAATTATTATATGACACCCTGCGATAAAACCCCATCCGAGATGGTATTTAGTAAATACGCTCTGATGTTGCAATGGGAAAAAGGTATACGTTTAAATCTAGTAAGAGATCCACTTATATATAACCGTAAAAACTACAGATGTAAGTAGGAAAATTGGTTTAAATACATATACAACGTTTTAGACACAGTATTTTTACTGAATTCATCAATCTCTGATGAATTTTAGATAAATACCGCCTTTGGCTTGCAGCATAAAGGATTTAGGATCAAATCGTATTTGCTTTGCAGTTTTGGAACACATTTCGACCGTATGCTCTCTAAGTGTGTGCACCAGACCCAGTTTCACTTGCAGTAGACCCAAACGACTGCCAATACAACTGTGTGGTCCGGCCCCAAAAGGTAGAAAAGTCATAGGATGCATATTCTGCACTGCCGATGGTTTAAAACGTTCAGGTATGAAGTTGTTAGGTCGTGGCCAATGCTGAAAATAAAAAAAAAGTTATAGTTAAGTCTTCTTCAGTGCCAGAAATTGGCTCAAGAAACAATTTCATTCTTCACTATACTGTCGATTTTGCGAAATAATTGAAATTTTAAAAAATTAATTTTCTTACAAATACATTCTCCGAGAAAGCTTTCAACGTGATTGCTTTCTACTTGTTATTCACTTTTATGAAACATCGGTTTCTTTATATGACGAGCATTGTTGCCAATTTAGCTTTTTCTCCACTAAATTTAGGGGTTTTTCAACTTACTTAGTGGACAAAAATTGATTTTAATTTTAAGCTTTTTTGCTTTTTTCATAAAGTTGTTGGTGTTTTTTTTTACCTTTTTTCTTATGTTATTGAAACTTATTTCAGCATAAAGAAAGTCTACAATTCGCATAGTAGCATTCAACTTAAAGGAAAGCAATGTAACTACGAAAAGATCTTGAGAAGTAGAAAATGGCCAAGTGAATGAATTTAAGAATTTCAGACTCCTAATTTTGGTTTTCAAGGCATCACGCGCTAATGTAGACCAAAACAATTTTTATTTTGCAATGAAATAGCTTGGAGAATTTTTTGCAGACTGGAAAAAAAATAAAATTATTCAAACGAAAGCTTGAAACTTTTTTTTTTTTGTGCAGACAAATTAAAATTTCAATATCTTCATACGAACTATTATATGAATGAATTTTGTTCTTACACAAGTTTTCCCTATTAAACTATCAACATTAGTAAGTAAAGCAAATTTGCACAATATCTTTGCCCTTTTGATAAATATTATGATGTAAAGTTGCATTGTAAATAGCATTGTACTCCTGAAGACAATTGTACGAGGAACACACATTTCTTATTTGAATTTTTTTATTTGCTGTGCTAAGTAAAACAGGTTTTCTCACTACTTGATGGTATGTATGCACATCGAAGAAAATTCATTCAATCTAACATGTATGATAGTAAAAAGTTTTATCACTTATTTTATTCCTGTAAGTACGACCACTTAAAATGTATGAAAAATACCGGAATAAATTTCAACTTATCGGATCAAACGTGGACTGCCCCGTGGAATATAAGTTTCAAATTACCGTTTATTGTAGACTTTTGTAGTAAATCAATGACACTTTTTTCATGCGACGCAATATTACTGTTTGTTCTGATGGGTAGAAAATATTCGATATGAATATTAAATAATGTTAAGCAAAGATTTGTGCCTAGAAATGGAATCATACGATCTCTGGTCACAAAAACTGGTTTATTTAACAGTAAATAACAACTTTTAAAAACCTATCCTAAGCTAATGGGATCTAATGGCGAAAAATAAAGGAAATGATTTTGACTGGATGAAGATTACACTTTTTTGTAATACTTATATATTCTTGAATCGAATTGATTATTCAATTTACTTATATAATCATCTGCTAAGTTTAACTTATTACACAAATAAAAATGAATATACCTCGGTACAAACTACATAAATTTTGTGAGTTAGTCTTTTTGATCTTTATAGATTTTGTTAGCTTTTTTTGCCTTTTTTCATTAATAAGTTTTAGCAATGCTGATAGCGAGTAATCTTTTATAGCTAGATAATTATTACTTTTATGCAAAACAGTTTTCGCCGTGAACTTAAGGATAACACAATGTTTTCGTTTCACGAGAAAAAATTGGTTGATACAATCAAATTTTTGTTGTTTGCGTTGGCTTCGAACATATAATATTATATATTTGAAACTGTTTTTTTTTTTGTATCACATTTTTTTTTTTTTTTTTGTTGAAATAATATATTAAAAAATAAAAATCTTATGAAATGACGCCTAACAGGCACTGCCAGTTTGTTGTCTGTTGAAAAATTATTTAAAGTTTCATGTTTAGTTTCATCTTAAGTACAGCGTTTTGGGCGAAAAAAGACGCCAGGTTGGGATTTGGAATCCATATATAAATGTCAGCTGTATTTTTCTCGATGGTATTGTAATGTCTAGTTGACGCTGCTATCAAAAATTGTATATTTAGATGTTTCTTCAGTTGTATCACTACTTGCTTTTATAAATATCAATACCAGCTATTTTGTCAAATAAAATTAACAAATTTTTGATTTTGATGGAGGAAATTTCGTGCAGTTTCCGTTTTCGGTTTTTCTGCTGTTCGATGAAAACGCAAAATACCCAAAGTGCTTAAAATATAGCCCACAACGCAATTAAAATCTAATGTTTATAAGTTTTCTACCATCTATTTTCGTTTTCAAATGAAGCTATATTTAATTTAGTTCATTTTAACGTCATGATATCAGATTTCGTTAGTTGTGCTATGTGTTTTTTACATAAATATCGAATATTTTTGAGGATAGAACGCAGAAATAGGAGACTTTAATGGCAATGTGTACGCTATATGATTATCAGCTTTGTTAATAATTTTGCTCATATTTGACAACGATGAAACTGTGGGATCGCTTTGCAGTTTCCTACGTGACCAAATGCGTTCAACTCTGGCAGAAGACCGTGCGCCACACTTATACTTAGCTGAATTACTGAATAACAACAGAACTCTAGTACTCTAGTTTTGAAATTGTTAAAAGCACGTTTTCACACGTACAGATCGTGCGTGTAAATGGTGCTGAGCTTTAGCTTTTATAACGAGATCTACGAAAATGTTGTAAATTGGTCTCTATGTGAATTCTAAAACAAAATCTTTTGCTTCGATGTTTCAATTTGTTTCGTTTTACCATCTGTGTTTTTAAATAAATAGCAGCGGTTTCGTGTAGCGAAATCTCGTAAAAAAAATTTCTTAAAACATCTGTTTTGCGTGGAACATCTCAAACCCTTTCCACTATGATTGATGTGAATTTTCGAATATTTGAAGCCATAAAAATAAGTCACACTGCTTTGTCAACTTTCTACAAAT
>JAHXMU010000808.1:342498-369824 GCA_019455685.1 Philornis downsi
TGAAGCCATAAAAATAAGTCACACTGCTTTGTCAACTTTCTACAAATCTTAAATTAAAAAATAAATTTTTGCTTACCAATGGAAACTCAGACGATCATGGGAACTTAACTTACTCGTACGACATATGAAATGGAAATCCTTGGTTTCAAATTTGGCAAAACAGCTGACATATGCAGGGTGGCGCACGAATTATGCTACGATGTATCAGCAACTGTCAATGGGAACCAATATTTAAAGATGTTGAAGAAGTTTTTTCCCTGGAACTGCGCCGAAGACATATCCGTTTCAACAGCATTTGGTTTCAACAGAATGAAGCAACTGCACACATAGCCACACCGGTTGTGGCCCTGCACCAGACTTTTTCATGGGGTTATGCCAAACAATAGGTGTACAAAACGAAGCCAAGGAATTTGACTGAATTGAAACAGTGCAATAATAATAATTGAGGCGCTGTCGCAATGAATAATCTTCTCCGTAAATAAAAATCGAGGTCATTTACATTCTATCAAATTTAAAAGCAATTAGTTATGCGAGAATAAATTAAAATTACATTTTCTACACGAAAAAAGAAACAAAAAAATAAATAAATAAATGGAATAGGTTGATTAAAAAAGCCCCGTGTATGAAAATATGTATTGTACAAATCCCTGTATTTTTCAAAGTGAAGCTCAATATGAACAAAATGTTCGCGAAACTTGAAAATAAACTAGGCAGACAACCAACTGGCAGCGCCTGTTAAGCGTCATTTCATATTTATATATTTTTTAATATATTATTTCAATAAAAAAAACTGTAATACAAAAAGAAACTCTTAAAAAATATGTAATATTTAAATGTATTAAATGTTCGAAGTCAAAGCAAACAACAAACAATTAATCATTTTCCACAAGGAAACTGGCAAAGTTTTCCCACGAAAAGAAAACATTGTGTCAACCTTAAGTTCACGGTGAAAACTGTTTTGCACGAAAATAATAATTTTCTAGTTAGAAAACATTACTCGCTATCAGCGTTGTCAGAAATTTATAACGAATATAAGCCAAGACTTCAACGAAAAAAGGGTTAAAAAAGCTTAAAAAAAAACTCCAAAAAAATTTAACTTTTTCAAGAATAAATCTCGATCATTCAAATATTCGAAAAATATTTAATTATTAAAAAAATACAATGTTTACAAAAAAATAAACCGAATCGCAGAACTTTATCACTAAGATATGTTCGTAAAAGATACACAAAAGCTATTTGATCGCTCACAAAAATGTATGGGGAAAACATGTAGTAAATCAGATGGTTTGCGAAAACCTATGCAATGGTAGGTTTTGCTATATGCGCTCTTCAAAATTCAATATTTAGCTTCTCAGCGTAACAATGAATTTTGCTTTATCAGAACTTCTCTGTTCACAATTACGAATTCGATTGAAAGTAATTTTGGAATGGGAAGAGAATGTCACGGTTTCTTTTCTTTTTTTCTTATGTTTATTAATTTCATAATTTTATTTATTTTTCTTAATTTTGGTAATTTCGTCTGACCTTCTCACAGTTATGCCTGTGTTTTTCAATTTTTGGGGAAAACGCAAAATTTACAGCAACCTTTCCAGCGAGGACGTGATTTATTTATAACCGCATTATTACATATTCAATTTCAGCTGATTTGTTTTTGAGAATTGTAAATCCATTTAACTTATATGAGCATTTAACGATATAAGGGGTTGTACTTTGTTTCCATTGAATATGATTTAGGAATGAAATGCTAGTGGTTGTTTATTTCGTTTACATCCAGAAGAAAAATTAGTCGAATTTCGAACAATGTCATCTCAAAGTTAAAATCATCTTCAGTAAAACCGCTGCATTATCTATTGATTGAATAGGATTGGTTGAATCGAATTACTAGTTTCTGAAGATGTTCCTGCAAAAATTCCGAATATTATTTAATACGCTACACAGCTTTGCTATATAATTTTAACATTTACATTGTTGCGGGTCAGGATGCGCTAGCATTCACGTTCGACCGACATAACCGCTCACCGTAAAGACAATTTTAATTTGAACCTAGTGTGATGAGGGTAGAATATCCAGTTGGCGCAAGAAGATAGCACAAAATTGGCATAAGGCGTCGGTATCAAAAAGAAAGAGTGAACGCTGGAGAACAGCAATAAAATCGATAAAGCGGCAGTAGAGACGAATAACTGGGTGGAGATTGGAAGACAGAGGCTGTAGAAGGAGGGTTTCATCAAAAAAAAAAAAAAAAAAAAAAAAAAAATAAGACCGGGATTGACGATCACAGCAGTTTCGTCTGTCAAAACAAATCAGTCCAAGAGTCGATAAGCCCGAACTAGTGACCGACGTTATCAACTGGGTGTGAGCCGGAAACGGACAGGATCCGCACCGTGGTCAAGAAAATAAATAACACTCACTGTAGACAATAGTTAGTTTTAAGTTAGTATCTTTAAGTTATATGTAACCTTTTTTTTGTGAACATATGTAATTTTTTTTTTCAGCATTGTTAGAGGCTTACAAAGTTTTTTTTTTTTTGGTATCTAATTATACGTAACACAGACACAGTGGTCTGTAAGGATCAAATTTTGCCTTAGTGAGCTCATTCGGGTAGGATAGATTCGAAAGAACAACTTCTCTTATTTTGGACTCAAAAAAAGGTCCGCTGTTACAACTTTGTAGGTCTTATAAGGATTTCTTTGTGTCGTGATATATGAGTTTTAATTTGAATAGATATATGTGTCGTAATAAAAGTTATTATGTTAATCTTGTATAAGATGAAGTGTTGAGATTGTACTTAATGGGGTAGGGGTGCGAGGAAAGGTAAGAGAAGTTGATAAAAGTGGGTCGTGGGGCTGTGGAAAAGATAGATCAGGATCGCCACAGTCATGGTAGGGTGGGCATGTGGAGGGCCAACATCGACGTCCTTCCTCAAGAAGATGTGTCCAGTTTGTGAATGTGTTTCGTATTCGTGTTATATAGATATTTTGATTCCATATGGAATATTTTAGTGTTCGTGGCATGGTATTATGATAGACGGGTTGGAACCTGCCCCGAGAAATGGCGTTAGTTAGCCGGTCAGTGTCATCATAATACCGCATTAATGGCACCCAAACAGAGGGAGACATTAATGGCGAAGTGACCTGTCATATGGCGCCGAATGGTACCAATATGGCGCCAAACCAAAGTGTCACGTAAAATTTGGCTCCCGAACAGAAGGTAACATTAATGTCGAACTGTCGCGTAACAACATGTACAAATATGGTCGGACAAATAAGTACAGCTGCTTATTTTTTTATGTTTAGTTTTAGTTATTTTAACGGAAAGTAAACATGGCAATTCTTTTTTATTTAAATAACTTTAATATGTTAATGCCTTTAAAATTAAAAACAAAACTGAGTTAGTTTTGTTCAGGTGTGTTTTCAGTACTTGGTCAAAATAATAAATACATTGCTCAATTCTTTAATATTTTCGCAGTCTGCTGTAGTCTATTTGGAAAGGCTACTGTTGTTTATATTTATTCTTCTCCGGAGGAGAGAAAAACTGTTTCAATACTAAGGGAAAGTGCCCAAAGTCTTCGTTCTATAGCAGAAACTATGAATCGGTTGCTATTTTTGTACAAAATGTTTTAAAGCCTAAAAAGCGAGAAATATTTTGTGGAGCGAGGAAACAAAAATTAATGTATTTGGAAACGACTGTGCCCGGAATGTTCGGCGCCCTAAGGATAAGGAATTCCATGTTTGCTTTACAAAGAAGACGGTCAGGCATGGGGGTGGCAATATTATGGTCTGGGGTTGTTTCTCGTGCTATGGTGTCGGTCGGATACATCGAATTACCGACACTATGACCGGATTCCACTACAAAGATATCTTGGAAAATACGATGTTGAATTATGCTGTGGAAAGTATGCCTCTTAGATGGACATTCCAGCAGGATAACGATCCGAAGCATACTTGTAAGTTGGTAAAGGATTGGTTCCAGGATAATAATGTTGCCCTTCTTGACAGGCCAAGTCAATCTACGGGCTTAAATCCAATCGAAGGTCTTTGGGAGAGTTGAAAAAAAGAATTGCAAAGGAGGTTCTTAAAAATAAGGATCAGTTATGGAATTTTGTTCAAAACACACTATGAAATACCAGTAGAAACCTGCAGGAAGAGTCAAAAAAATAATTGAAAATAACGGTGGATATTTTAACGAAACTCAGCCAATTTAGCAGAAAAAACTTGATTTTTCTTACTTTTTTGCTTATTTTAACTAAATGTACTTATTATTTTGTCAAATGTTTTTTAATACTTTCTTACTTTTTGAAAAATACTGAACTTAATTGTTGTTTTTTGTTATACTACTAAATACTAATTTCTAATGTTATAACAAAAGAAATTTGTATTTGTTTTTTCTCTTAATTTAAATAAATTTTCGTCTACAAGTCTTTAAAAAAATATATAGTTTGTAATTATTATTTTGATCATATGTGTAACTTTCTCATGTTTCAGTGGGTGTCCGGTGAAGGAAACAAACTAATTTGTAAAATGCCAAATAAAAAAAATGCCTGTAATCAATCTCTTAATTTCGCCAATTTGATGTTCACTCATCACATAGTTAGTTTTTTATGGTTGAACAGCTGCTTTACGGAGATTGATTTGCCAAATTAATTAATAGTTAGAATTCGGCTCAGACTCCATTTTACTCTTGAATCATTTATTATGTCTTTAAATTGGACATTTTTAAAAACTCCTTACTCACTTTAGGATCTCGTTGTATCCCCAGTATCGATATATATACTGGCATGCCATTTGGTATGAATACATCGGATGTCAAATAAAATCCATTGGATTTCTCTTTAACATTTGCGGCTGTACATTCCCTGTTTATAAAAGCGGCAGCAGGATACATTCGTAATCCTTCACATACCACTTGATGCAGTAGATTCAGGGATTGCAATTTTTCATAAGACAAGGTGCATTGATCGCAAAAAGCTCGTTTCAGTTCACATCTTAAACGCTGCTGCAACTCCGGTTGTTTGGCGAGTTCGTATAGTATAAAACCCATAACCGACGAAGAAGTTTCAAAACCAGCTAATAAAAATATGGCCACTTGGGCGGGTATAAAATCATTGTGTTGGCTGTAATGATTTGAAGCCAAGTTTTCTTTCTGAAATTTAAGCAAAATATCCATTAGATCACCTTGCAGTTCAGGCGGAGTATGTGGGTTTCGTTGCTGATATATGTCTTGGGTAAATTTACGCATAAAATGCATGTAGTTTTTACTGAAGACCTTGGCTTTTAACCGGCCCGCATATTGGGGCAGAAAGAAGATGGTGAAGAAATCCAAAATTCGGGAAGAGTTCACATCAAACAGTCGTAAGGTTTGGTGTCTTAGAGAGGAGTAGCCCCGTGCTAAGCCCTTGGCATCTGTGCCATAATGTAGCATGGAAGTTAGATCCGTGGTGAATAGGGAACACATTTCTTTAACCTCCAATATAACCTCTTGGCTATGTTCAAAGTACGATGATTTTTTCCCCATTCTTCTAGCCAAGTATGTCTCTAATTCCTGCGCTATTTTCTGCATTAATGGATACATTCTGTGTTTGATTTTACCCGTGGTAAATACCTCAGATATTTTTCTGCGACATCCTCGCCATATAGGATATTTGGACAGGGGCAGTGTTAAGGCTCCCATTGTGTCGTGTTCGTAATCGGTCGCCTCATAACGATTTTGGAACTTGTCGAAGTGTTTGATTAATATAAGCTGTATCAAATCTGGATCACGCAAAATTACAGCTGGTTGATGTAGTATGTATATGCCGCCTATCGAAGAGTGTTGCAATGCCTCATGTTCGTACAAACGCTGAAAGAATTCTCCAAAAGAGATTTGCGTAAATAACAGATCTTTAAGGTTTCCCAGTAAAAGTGTAGGCCTAACATAGGGCACATGATGATGTTTCCAATACAAATGTTTATATTTGGTAAACATTATGATGATTAGCAGCCCACATGTGAGAATGGAGGCAAAGGCCAGGAACATTATTTACGAAACCTGTAACAAAAGAACACAGATCTTAGATATTGAACTTGTCTGACATAAGAATGAGAGAGGTTTCACAATATCTCATTTGCATAACGAATATGTTGAAACAAATTTGGAATATAATCATCATAAAATAGCAAACGCATCACAAAATATCTACAGTTGTTTTTCATATTTTCACAAGATGTGTTGGTTGTGGCGATGCCTCGAACAGAGTTTACCGGGCATACTGATATTAGTCCTTGTGGCAGCTTTATATTACCAACACAAGCATCATTACAATTATTGGATACGCCGCAATGTGCCGCAGGTGAAACCATCGCCATTGGTGGGCAATTTAGGACCTATCATAAGCTTGACTCAGAGTGCGGCCAAAGTTATCGAGTCTATATACAATGACAGCCAGGTTCAGGATAAACCCATTGTCGGCATTTACTTATTCCATCAACCTGCACTTTTGATAAGGAACCCCGAGTTGATTAAACGTATCCTAATACGTGACTTTTCGAAATTCAGCGATCGTTTTTGTAAATCAGATGATGTTCGTGACCCATTAGGGTCACAAAATTTATTTTTACTAAAGAATCCAGCGTGGAAGGAGATACGTTACAAACTGACACCATTTTTTACCAGAGGCAAAATAAAGCAGATGTTTCCACTCATCGATGAGGTAAGTTGTGATAGAGATTGACGTGAGAAAACTTGACACATTTCTGTGTATCGACTCGAGTTGAAAGGAAACTGCTATATCTAGAACGCCAGAGTTTTACATAAACTTTTATTAACCATAATTGACAGTACTAAATTTGAACCAACGAGTACAAGGATACTGAGATAAATGACGCACAGCCCAGTGCTCGAAAAATGTGTTTTATGAATGTCCTAACAACGGTAATAAAATTATTCTTGAGATTTTGATGCCAAAATAAGGAAGTCTGTATAGCAGTACTTCCCATAATGAATTTAAACTGTTTATTTTCACTGGGACGAAAAACATTGGAGATAGTGGAACCAGATTCCAAAACAAATATATACCCAAAGCAAGTATAATTCCTGATAAAAGCACGAGACATTCAATTGATCACATGGTCCAGTCTTTTAAAACGGAAGAAATGGTTAATGCAAGATTGGCAAATTGAAGGCATAAAACTGTACAGGGATAGGTGTAAAACTCGTAAACACTACCAAAGGATAAAGAGTGAAGGGTATAGTAGTACTGACTTCCTCTTCTGTGGGAACAGTGATGGACATTTTCTGTAGATATAGAAGAATTAAGTCTACAAATTGGTAGGTGTAGAAGGCAATACAAGTGCATAAATCATATCAACTGCACCGAGCCAAAACGATGTGGCTGCCGTTAGTCTACCGTTACTGTTATTTAAGGCCGGTGACGATGAGCTGATTAGGTTGACGTGGCTAACAATTGGAATCTGAACTTTTTATATGCAGTGTGTATAAAAGCCGACCCAATAACTGTTATATACTGCATATAACTTCCTACTGAAAGTGATATGTAGGAGATTAAAGTCTATTCATTGGTATTGATCGGGTCCAAATGTGGTTTTAGACTTGGTAAAGCCACATCTGACCAGATATCCACACTACGAAAAATTCTGAAGAAGATACAAGAAAAACAAATCGACATGTATCAGCATTTCGTCGAATATATAAAGACGGCTTCCACAGCTCGATTCAGCGTAAATTACGAGAGCGGTCTCAAAACTAGCCGACCTGACGTATAGATGGTGATAGTAGTTTGAAAAAAATTATTTTGATGAAATGTGGCAACCTCATAAAGCATATGTTTTAAGTTTCAAGGCACCACGTTGTTTAATATTTTTATTTAAGCCATTAAAGGTAAGCGATCTCAATGAGTTTGTAAACATGGGAAAAATTGGTCACCGTTATGTAATTCAATATTTCAATTTGAAAGATCTCAGAGCTAGATTTTTCTCTGGGGGAGTCTGATCCTTCGTCTGCGGCTGTAAAATATTGGTTAAGAAAATTCCCAATATGGTATTGGTTAATCATCGGCTGAAGATGCGTAAGCTAGCTAAAATTATGAGCATTTCAAAAAGTGCAACACATCGTATATTGACCGAAGATTTGAAGATGAGAAAGTTTTGCACAAAATGGTTGCCCGCGTTTTATTTAATATAAATTAAAGTTCGAATTG
Source organism: Philornis downsi (assembly GCA_019455685.1). Lineage (NCBI taxonomy): Eukaryota > Metazoa > Arthropoda > Insecta > Diptera > Muscidae > Philornis > Philornis downsi. The sequence continues at coordinate 350,690 of JAHXMU010000808.1, forward strand.
CTTCATCACTCACCTTATTCGCCAGATTTAGCTCCCTCTGACTATTTTTTTATTTTCAAACTTGAAAAATAAAAGATTTGCCAACAATGAAGAGATGGAGTCTAAGGTTAGTTTTACAGTTTTCACTGTCAACAGGGTGCAGAAGCTATTGAATATCGCTGGAAAAAGTATATCGAGCTAAAAGGAAATGTTTTCCCAAATTTTGTGCGTGTTCTTTGTTAGGTCGGATAGTTTTAAGAGCGCACTCGTATGTGAGACTATGACTGAGATTGATATCATGCGAAATTGATACATTTATTCAAAATGATAGGCAAGAATCTCATTGGGCCGTTTTGCACAAGACCTTAAAGAGGACGATAGGCCCTGATGAGCAAAACTGAATACTGACTTTAAATGTTTTTTTTTTTTTGTGTTCTTTCTCGTAGATTGGCCACAACCTTAATGCTCATTTGTTAAAAATGCCTTTAACTGATCCGAGTAACAACTGTTTTGAGTTGGAAGTGAAAGAAATTGTAGCTTTGTACACCACCGACGTCATTGCCACCGTGGCCTTTGGAGTCCAAGCAAATTCATTCAATAATCCCAATGGAGATTTTCGCAAAAACGGCAGGGCGATTTTCAAATTTAACCTGAGACGAGCAATTAATTTTTCTGCTGTTTTCTTTTTGCCCCGGTGGGCGGCATATTTGGGTGCCAAAGTCGTGGAGGATGAACAAACTGAGTTCTTGCGAGACACCATCAATTATGTGATGGCAGAAAGAGAAAAATCCGGCAAGTTACGCAATGACTTAATCGACATTTTAATTGAATTCAAAAACAGCACAAAAAATGATCCCATCCCAAAAGGAGACTTTAAATTTGAAGGGGATCTTTTAGTGGCTCAAGCGGCCATTTTCTTTACAGCCGGTTTTGAATCTTCCTCAGCAACTATGGCATTCGCTTTGTATGAATTAGCACGCAATCCGTCAGTCCAAGCAATAATCCGTCAGGAAGTGCATGCTTTGTTGATACGGACTGGAGGAAAAATATCATTGGAGGATATCGATAATTTGGAGTACACGCAAATGGTGATAAGTGAAACTTTGAGATTCTATCCTCCATTGCCGTTTTTAGACCGGGAGTGTACTGTGGAAAAGGGGCAATGTTATTCGTTTGAACCATTCAGCAAGTTTGCGATGCCGCCGCGAATGCCGGTGTATATACCAGTTTATGGTTTACACATGGATCCTAAGGTAGGTGTAACATTTTCAATATTCGAAAGATTCCAAAAAAAGAAAAAATCATATATTCAAAATACTCCATATATTTTAAAATATTAGACTATATATAGTTATTCCTGATATCTCGAATATTTTAGGAATCAGGTGTAACTACCGATATTTCGAATATTTCATATGTTAAAAGTTTTACATTTCAATAATATTTAATATGTACTAGCCGACCCGGCAAACGTTGCTTTGCCTTCAAATTTTATTTTTATTGGAAATGTTTCATGCCAATCGGTCTATTATAATAAGAAACGCCTATATTTGCAGAAGAACTTAAAATATGTCCACTCAACCGAAATACAAAATTCTGTTTAAATACCGTTAGCAGGAGCAGAAATAATTGCTTTTTAATTTGTGGTTTGTATAGGAGGTACCACTCCCCATTGTCCAATCCCGCCCATATTTGCAGCAGCACTTAAGATATGTATACCAAACCGATGTACCAAATTTTGTTCAAATACCGTAAATAGGAGCAGAAATATTGGATATTTAATTTATGGTTTGTATGGGAGGTACCACGCCCCTTTGTCCAATTGGACCGAATTGTAAATCTAAACCATCCCGGACCCACCCAGACGCATATACAAAAATTTATGCAAAGCGGTCCAGCCGTTCTGGAGTTTTAAGCATCGGAACAAACCACGATTCATTTATATATATATAGATTTCGAATGCAAAATATCAAAAATCAAAATTATTAAAAATACCTAAAAATTCAAAACATTCGTAGTTTTAAAAATATGTCATATATTTGGCAATTCAAAATATTCAAATTCAAAAATATTCGGAAAAAAATAACTATATGATACTAGCCGACCCGGCAATCATTGCTTTGCCTTCAAATTTTAGCAGGAGCAGAAATAATTGCTTTTTAATTTGTGGTTTGTATAGGAGGTACCACTCCCCATTGTTCAATCCCGCCCATATTTGCAGCAGCACTTAAGATATGCACACCAAACCTACGCACCAAATTTTGTTCAAATACCGCAAGCAGGAGCAGAAATAATTGATTTTTAATTTTTTGTTTGTATGGGAGGTACCACGCCCCTTTGTCCAATTGGACCGAATTGTAAATCTAAACCATCCCGGGCACCACCCAAACAAATATACAAAAATTTATGCAAAGCGGTCCAGCCGTTTAGGAGGAGTTCACTGACAACGCCCGTACAGTAGAATTATATATATAAAGAAGATTTCACTTTATTGAAAGTCGAAAAATGTAATATTCGTAATAGTCAAATATTCAATATCGACATGTTTTCTTTTAACCATATGTGGCAATTTTCTGAAGATTTTTAACAATACGAAACACTACAATAACGCAAAATGTGTCAAATAGAGGGTGTCCAACAAGAACGCAAGATTTAAATTTGGCGCCATTCGAAGTGTCATTGTTTGACATTTGAGCAATTGTTATTGTTTGCTAGTAGAAGGTACGAGGTTAGTGAAAATGGAGCGCTACACGAATGAACAACGCATTCTCATTGTGAAATTGTTTTAACAAAATGGTGTAAGTTTTGCGGCTACAGTTCGCAAATTGCGATCAATTTGGGGTCACAATAATGCTCCAAAAGAGCCAACTGTAAAGAGATTAATGGATAAATTTGTCAAAACTGGATCTGTTAGTGATGTAATGACAATAACGCGCCTTCGACCAGGTCGAAATGTCGCAGCTGTACGTGATGATGTCGCTCAAACTCTATCCACCTCAATTCGTCACCGAGCTCAGCAAATTGGTGTCTCCAAATCCACTATGCAGCGAATTTTGACGAAAGATTTGCATCTTCATGCATACAAAGTTCAATTGACTTAGGAACAGAAGCCAGCTGACCATGGACAGCGAAGGGAGTTCGTTAATTGGATATTGAAGAGATAACATGAAAATGCTGATTTTGCCGATAAAATCATCTTCAGCGACGAGGTCCATTTCCATCTTGATGGCTTCGTCAATAGGCAGAATTGTCGCATTTGGGGTGAGGAAAATCCTCGAGTGATTCACGAGAAGCAAATGCATCCTCAACGTGTCACTGTGTGGTGTGGATTTTGAGATGGAGGAATCATTGGACCTTTTTTTTATGAAAATGAGGCATATCAAGCGCAAAGAGTCAATGGTGTTCGGTATCGTGAAATGATAACCAGTTTTGTCATGCCTAAAATTGAAGAAATGAATGTGGAGGGCATGTGGTTTCAACAAGACGGCGCCACATGTCATACACCCAGAGTAACAATTCAATTGTTTTATTTAAAATTCAAATCTTGCGTTCTTGTTGGGACACCCTTTATTTGATATATACAAATTATTGGAAGACAAAAAATTTTGAAGAATTGAGAATACTTCAAAAACGGAAAGCATGTAAAATGTACAAAATGTATGAGATAATATACAAATTCTGTGAATGTGCCAAAAACTTAATCAATTCGTCATATTCCAATTATACAAAATGTTTATGTTGCTGGGAAAATGAAAAATATACCTATATAAAATATTTCATTTAATCATCATTCGCATCATTTTACATAATTATTTGAATAATAAATTTTCAAAATATTTACAAGAGTCAAACAATACGAAACATTTCAATTACAAAAAATTCAAAATAATTGAAACATTGAGAACATATTACAAAATATTAATATTTTCATAACATTTATACTTTTGGACATATTCAAAATATTAATTTCAATATTTTTCAATATTTTATTTAATTTTGGATATATGGGAAGAAATATTAAAATGTATTTAAAATATTCCGTATATTTCAAATACCACTTCGATGTGCAAGATATTTGAAATATTTTCATAATAAACATATTCAAAATTTCGAAATTCTAGACAAAATATTTTTGTCACTCGAAATTAATAATCATTTTTATGAAAAATGGAATCGTCGGAATTGTCAAAATGTATTTGAAAATACGAAATGACCTATATTAGCATTGATTATCTTCTATCTTCTATATATATAAAAATCAATTGCTGTGCGTTAGTCTCGCTAAAGCTCGAGAACGGTTGAACCAATTTGGCTCATTTTGGTCTTAAATTATTGGTAGAGTATTCCGAAAGGTTTAAAAGGTTTTATTTGAAGTGATAGATGGCGTTGGAGATGAGATTTTTGCAATTAATTTTTTTACCACATTAACATTTTGAAGGCAAAACAACATTTGCCGGGTCAGCTAGTTTAAAATAATTATGTATTCAAATTATTCTTTACGTCCAGAGTAGTCTAAAAGGTCCAAATTGTTTGAATATTCAAAACCGTCGTAATTTTTCATTTGCAACATATGTATTTAGAAATATCGAAATATTTGAAACACTCGATATATTCGCCGTTAAATATTCAGGAGTAAGTATTAAATAACGTTTAAAGTATTAATGAGTCCTTCCAAAATATATCTCATGATTTTGGTCGTCTGTCCGTCTAACCGTCATAAATTTTCAAATTTGGTGCACATCAAGAGTTCTGACATCATTCTAATAAACGAACCAATTTACTGAAATTCCATATTTCCTCAGTAGTCTCTAATCTAAAATTGAATCCATCATTTTGAATTGAGATGCTTAGCAATACTTGTCAGTCAGTTGATTAACCGCTCTTCTTCTCAGACCACCAAACAAATTGATCGATTGATTTCTTTCATTCGATTGCACTAAATTCAATCAAACTTTGTACACATCAAGTGTTTAGGAAATTTTGGTCTAAAAACGAAATTATACTGTATTTGACCTGGTACTTTTGATAATTCACATAGGAATTTTATCAGTACCTTTTTATGTTGCCTTTCAACATTTGATAAAAACTCGTTGATTTATCATGCTGCTTCGGGCACCCACCATACATTTCCACCAAAATAATAGGTCAATTCAACAATTCAGACAAAATTCCATATAATAATTGCTCAGTTAGAAATTTGCTTAAATTCACTAGAAATTATTATATTATATTAGAATGAAGTCATTTCTGAATAAGTAGATCTAATTGAAACTTACTAAAGAAATAATAGATTAGACTTTCGGAATTTATTGGGATAAAATTATGTTACAATGAGTCATCAAATGTAGTACTAATGTATTTGTATAGGGTTATCCATTTAGTGGTTTCAAAATCGACGGCCTTGCAAGGCTGTCAGCTGTTAAATACCTGTCATCTGAAGTGTTATTTATTTAGTTGAAGTATTGCCATCTACAGATATGGATCGTTTAATAACCGAAGAACGCGAAGAGCCCCACAAGAAATAGTAAAGAGGCGTTAAATCGCAAGATCTTGGGGGCCAACTCACAGAGTAAAATCGAGAGATAAGCTGCTCACCAAATTCATTCCTCAACATATCCATTGTTTCACGAGCAGTGTGGCATATTGCACCGTCCTGATGAAACCACATGTCAACCAAGTTCAACCCAGCCAATTAGGCCAAAAAAATCACGTATCATAGCTTGATATCGTTCGCCGTTGACGGTAACGTTTCTTCCACGGTCGTCTTTGAAGAAAAATGGACCGATGATGCCATCAGCCCATAAACTACACCAGACTTTAGTGTTTTTGGGATGCATCGGTAATTCATGTGTGGCATGTGGCTGTTCATCACTCCAGATGCGACAGTTTTGCTTGTTTGCGTATCCGAATTGTTGATTCAGCAGGTCGATTATGACGACCATAAAATGGTCGTATCAAACGATGCACATTTGTCACAGAGCACTACAAAAGCGGCGATACAAACGTAATTCAACACGACCGATTTTGGATTTATTGCATCAGAATTTCGGGAAAGCGTAATTTCATGTTTTGAAGACGCTAATTGGTCACCAAGATTATGCGATTTGAGGCCGTTGGACTATTTATGTGAGCCTACATCGAAGACAGCATTTACGCGGATAACGCCCAAACGTACCGCCCGAAATGTGCGAAGAAGTGGTCGAAAACTACCTCAAAAGGATCCACTACTACAACCAATCCAGTTGTTAAATGACATTATATTTCGTACATAAAATGGCCAAATCCAACCATTATAATAAAATAAAAGTTTCATCGAAATCATAGTTTTGTGTGTGTTTTATTTAACTGCACTTTTGAAACCGAAAAATGGATAACCCGGTATTATTAGTATATCGGTGCTAAAGCAATCAATGAATGGTAATAGAAATAATTGCCTCAAATCGAAATATAGACGAAAATCGTGTTGAAAATAAGAGCGTAATATTTCGCTTTTTCTGTTTTTCTTAAGGTGAGTATTTGTTGTTTGAAATGTTTGACGTTTTTGAATCATTCGAATATATTTTTTCAAACGTTCAAAGTAATTAAAATACTATTTCGAACATTCCAAAATATTGGCATGTTTTGAATATCTGTTTCGAATTTAAATTTGAATGTACATTTAAGTAATTTAATTTTTAAGGTTGCACTTAATTTCATTTATTATGTATATTCTTTCTTTCAGTATTTCCCCGATCCACACACTTTTAAACCGGAACGTTTCTCACCAGAGAATCGTAAAAGTATCACACCTTATACCTACATGCCCTTCGGCTTGGGTCCCCATGCCTGCATTGGCGAACGATTCGCTTATCTCCAAACCAAAGTGGGGCTTGTGCAATTTTTGCGCAACCATCGTGTAACACTTAGCTCGAAAACCTTACAGCCCATCAAATTCGATCCTAAGGCTTTGATTATACAATCCGAGGGAGGTATTATCCTGAATGTGCAACGAGATCCTTTGGAAATGTAACTGAACATACCTGGTCTTTAATTTGACTTGCGTATTTAAGTTGTAACAAAATCGAAGATTACTATCTGAATGATCAATCATGCGAATCTTTAGAAAAGTATTGTTTTAAGGCAACGCGTGTATTTATGGACTTGCGTATTTAAGTTGTAAGAAAATCAAAGATCACTATCTGAATGATCAATCATGCGAATCTTTAGAAAAGTATTGTTTTTAAGGCAACGCGTGATTGTATGGCGAAATGATCGATGTCATCCCAAAAAGTGCACAATAATAATAATACTAATAATAATGGAGCAAACGATAATGACACAGAACAGCTTTTTAATTGATTGTAACATGCGATAGCAGCAAAGCAGAATTGTTTTAAGTGGTATATTAAGTACATTAAATATGTAAATATGTCTACGTATAGCTAGAAATATGGTGTGGGCTATTAACGACTTCACCACGATTTGAAAACGGATTACAGCTTAGGGGTAGATTGCGTGCACTGAAACGATATCTTCGCAATCGCCGCATAATAATGTGCGCATCTAGTCGAGAAATCTTGCGGCAACAATAAGCGATTTCAATCAAACTGGCGAAAATAATCCAATTGCTTATGCAGTTCTGATTAATGCGTAGTATCATCTGATTTAAAATATTCTAATATAATTCCTATTGTTGTATATCAAACACCTTTTTAACTAATCATTTTGACACTTTTAATGGAAGTACATATTTATTCCCATATAATAATTGTTTCAATTTATATATGTTATATATATTATTAACAATTTGTTGAACTTAGTAGAATTGGTTTAATACAACTATTGTTTCAGCAAATTATCGCTTAGATTATCTCGCACAATTTCCAACGTCACACCTTTCTCAAATTGCAGCACAATAGCCTTGGCATCGAAATCTTCGTGCATTAGCGTCTTGCCGCATGTCTTGACATAATGATTCTTCAGAATGTGCACCAAGCCCAGTTTAGCTTGTAGCAATCCAATGCGACTGCCAATACAATTATGTGGTCCAGTTCCAAATGGTAAGTAGGTCATAGGCGTCTGGAGTTTCCTATTTTCTGGCGAGAAACGTTCAGGATCAAATACATTAGGATTTGGCCAGTACTGAAACGGTAATAAAGAAATCAATAATAAAATATTATGATATGTTATTGTGAGTCGGGGAAAACTTGAAAAGTGTGGAATATTGCCCTATGACCGGGTGGGTAAGTTTTTGAAGATAATATGCCAATTCAACAATTCAGACAAGGTTCCACCTAATAACAGCTAAGATAGAAATTCGCTTAAATTGGCTAGAATGATAGCATAAAACGATAGTAATAACTATAACTGCAATAATACTCGTACATATGCCATCTTGTCATAGGAGAAACATAGTATCTGAACAGTTATGATCTTTTATGGATCGGCACCTACACTCAAAGGGAAAGGTCAAGGGAACTATAGGCTGGTAATGAACTTCACCAAAAAGTTGCCTAAATTAGCACACAGTTATACGAGTATGCAAAGCAAGCTAGTGGTTGCATTCTTTTCCTTTTAGAGAATGGCGATAATATCTCTATGAATTCAAAAATGTTGTAGTGTTCTCTTATAATTTGACGTAAAAACCTGTTAGCTAAATTGACAAAATTCACATTTTTTGGAAAAACAATTGTCGAATTTTGGAAACTTACCTACCGACATTTGTGCCACTATTATCTGTCTATCTTAAAACATGTTAGAAGTGCGGTGCTTATCAACAGAAAGTAGCAACATTCTCCTAATATACCAGCACCGATAAACAGAAATGCAATTTGACATGCCTGGAAGCTTGTAGCTCTTTGTACAAAGACATTGCCACAATATTTGCAGCAAAGGCAGCAACGGCAGCTAAAAATCTTAGTCTTTTTGTATTAAGTGAAGCCTTAGATAGGACGACAACCTATCGTGCAACACTTTCAACATACCTTTTGAGATGACTATGAGGAAAGTTGCAGCAAACATGCACGGTACCATCTTCGATAAAAGTCATATGTTACTTGGGTACACAGATAATATAAAAAAATTGGTCAAGTACTTCGGTTAACGACTGTAGTCTTCTCAAGCTTTTAGGGGTCAGCGAATTGGCGTGACGGTAAATGACTACAAAACCAAGTTATTTAAAAAGCCACCTGTAGGCTGGCAACTATAGTTTTGGAGTGGTGGATGATTACAACTACCTTGGCTCCGTCATCAGTAAAGCAACTGATGTAAATCTGAAAATTAAGAGACAAATGCTACTATCCGCTTACTAGAAACTAGTCCTGTTGTACTGCATATAATCTTGAGTTATGACACTGGCGGATGAATCTGTTTTGGAAGTCTTCAAGAGAAAAATTCTGTGAAAATGATATGAATGAATCGTGAACTGTATACTAATATCTGCATGGTCAAACACATCAATATATTGTTAAAACATTTTGTCAAAATCAATCATCGATTACTGTGATGATGCGAAAGTTACGTGAAATTTTTGGGAAAAACAACGTGCCAACAAGACGCACTATTTATCGTGCAGTGAATGATTTCGAAGAAAGAGGGTCTGCAGCTAATAGGGCTAAGCTTGCTGCTTGCTGCTGCTCAAGAAAGTGTCCAAAACAATCCATCAACCTCAACCACTTTGGCCAATATTTTGCACAGGGATTTGCATTTGTTTTCATTTAAGATTCAGTTGACACAAGAGCTTCTTCCACAAGACCATTTACGCCGCCGTACATATGCAAACAGGATGTTACAGCTAGCCCATGACAATCCCAATTTTCATGAAAAAATCATAATGAGTGATGAGGCACATTTTTATTTGAATGGATACGTAAATAAACAGTATAGTCGGTTTTGGGCATTGGAAAACCCTCAAATTATTCATCAGTCACCTTTGCATCCATTAAAAGTGACAGTCTGGTGTGCAATTTGGTCAGGAGGAATCATTGGACCTTTCTTCTTTGAAACTGAAAACGGCGTAACGGTAACTGTCAATGGGGAGCGATATCGTGATATGATTGAAAACTTTTTAACGCCACAACTGCATGCTTTGGGCTTGATTAACATGTGGTATCAACAAGACGGTGCCACATCGCATACAGCCAGGATTACAATGGAATTACTGCGAGACCTCTTTCCACAACTATTTCAAGAAATGGTGATGTTGATTGGCCTCGACGATCGCCTGATTTGACTGCTCCGGACTTCTTTTTGTGGGGATATCTGAAAACCAAGGTTTATGCAAACAAACCAGAAACTCTTGAGCAACTCAAACAAAATATTCGTGATGAAATTAATGAAATACCGCGTGAAATATGTGAGAATGTACTGAAAAATGTGCTCAAAAGGGTTCGCATTTGTGAGGCCGAGATTTGTATTTGATTGTATTCCATACATAATTGCCAACATTAAATAAAACATTTATCAATATAAGATCCATTCTCTTTTACGATATTTAATCAAAAATTATAAACAAACAAAGTAGTATACCTTCCCGACGGACACCCTGTATCTTTCAGTTTGGGTATGAAATTTATATGAAAATTTTTTCATAAACACTTTCCAGAAAGTTTCTTAGGTATAGAAAGTTAGAAAGTGAATTTAATAAATTAAAGCAAATAATAAAAATTTTAACTGAATAAAAAAAATTGAAACGTGGAAATTTTTAAAAGGTAAGTCTGATAAAGGATCTAAAATGCTGCAGCACATTTCGCTTAATATAACAGGTAATTATTCTAAATTTGTCTGGAGAACCAACTAATAATTTAGGTGATTTTTCGAATATAGAATTTGCAGCAATACCTCGATTTTTTGTGTGTATTTATGTTAAAACATGGCCCGTTATGTACCATCCTGACCAAATATATCACAGATTCTACACACAACCAAATTTCAATGAAATCTATAGATTTTGAAACACAGGTTGTTCTTTTTCAAGTTACAAATATAAAGTTAAGTAAAACACGCATAAACCTATGATTTCGGTGAAACTTTTTTTTTTCATTATAATACTTGGACCCTGCTCACACACTTGTTCGCACATTTCGGGCGGTATCCCGGCGATAACTTGACGAATGTTGTTTTCAAATTTTCCAATGTTTGGGGATTATCCGCGTAAACACGGCTTTTGACTTAGCCTCACAAAAAAAGTCTAACGGCGTCAAATCGCATTGATCTTGGTGGGCAATTGGCGTCGCCAAAACATGAAATTACGCATTCTGGAAACTTCTCATGCAATGAAACCAAAATCGGTCGTGGTTTGTGACTCGTGGCATCGTCTCGTTGAAGCCACATATAGTCCAGTTCGTAATCTTCAATTACAGGCCAAAAAGCAACAGAAGCAATATTTTCGACAACACGTGCATTGCAATGATGCACAGGCCTGACCACATCTGTAACGCTTCCAGTCTCTGCAATATTCTTGACAATTCCTCAGAGTCGATTATAACGACCATAATCACCCAGTAATGCACGAAAAGTGCCCACGTTTTAATTACCACTTTTGTAGTAAGATTTAACTATTTTTACGTATTCTTCGGCTGTTAAACTATCCATATTCGTAAATGGCCAACCTTTCACTAAATAAATAACACTTCAGAAGACAGATATTTAACAGCTGACGGCATAATCAGGCCGGCGGTTTTGAAATCACTAAATGGATAAACCTTTATAAAGACAAGATATATGATATGAACAGGGTTGGTATACGTTAAATTTCAGTGAAAACTGTTACTTTAAGAATCAATTGTAATTGGCTCGAACGACCCATTTATACAAGGGATATATCACAATTTTCGACCCATATCATCCATTTCATTGGCGCAAACAAAATATACATCTCCTAAATAACGGAATGCTCTTTATATCAAAAAAGTGAGAGTCATTTCTTGTTTCCATTTATTTCCGAAATAAAAAGAAAGAAAGATAAGAAGAGAAAGAAATAATATGTGACGGCAGCTTTCTTTCTATTTTACGATATTTTCAAATGTTTATCGTTTCTTGTCCTGTTGAATTCCGATTCCCAAATTCGATTCACCGACACCAATATCATAGTCCCTCTCTATAATACGTATGATTCAGGGTATAAAGTATCAAATGACACCCATAACATAATATCACCTTAAAATTACAATCCTGAATAAAAAATTAAATTAAATACTATATTTACATTTTGCTATCGAATACAAAAAAATGCTTATTTTGAGATAAAAATGTATCGAGTACTTAGTTGTACGGAATTATCACTAACCACCAGATACTTTACAAATGAAGAGCGTACCACCAGGTAGTTTCCTTCCTCAAAAAGTGCACCATCAGTTAGAGAACATTTTTCTATGTAATAATTACTCGTATGTAAAATATTAGTCACTTTTCTGGAAAATTATTATTATTATTATTATTTTGTTGATTTGCATTCTCATTACCAATGTTAATCATATTCACTATTTGAATCGAATTCGAGGGGGAACCATTATTCCGAACATAAGCGAAAATTATTATACTCACTTTGGGATCACGTTGCAGAGCATATATTGGTATAAACACTGGCATTTCATCGGCCAGTGTATAGTTGTAAAACGGCTTCAAACTAAATCCAGCGTTGTCACCCTCCGGCTTTTGATGTTGACGATCTAGAAATGGTAGGACCGGATACAAACGCAACACTTCATCTACGACCATTCCCAAATACGGCAACGAAGTAATTTTCTCATAAGACAAATTTCCAACTTCTTCACTCAATATCGCTTTGGAAATTTCCTTTCGCAGCCGCTCTTGATGATCTGGACTTTTTGCAAGTTCAAACAGCGCGAATGCCATAGTGGACGAAGAGGTTTCAAAACCAGCCGTTAGAAAAACCGCCGCCTGGGCCACAATGCTATCTTGAGTTGTGGTTTCTTGGTGATTTTTATTTAGGCGTGCCTCTTTCCTCAGGGCCACTAAAATATCTATCAAGTCATGGCGCGTCTTACCCGAACTTTCGCGTTCATTCATAATATGGTGAATAGTGGAACGTAAAAAATTCGAAAATTCTTTCGAAAACAATTTAACACGTAACAGCGATGTCAATTTAGGTAGGAAAAATGCCACCGCGAAATCTACGGCTCGTGATAAATCGAATTGGAACATTTTACGACACAACTTGCGGAACTGAACATTTGGATTCTCGAGACTACCGACATTGATGCCAAAGGCTATGGACGAAATTAAGTCGGTGGTGAAAAGAGCGCAAATTTCCTTAACTTCTGCCGTAAAATTGTCACCTCTTGAGGACAAATTTTTCTCTAAATTGGAACAAATCTGAAAAGAAAATACAAACAGGGTTATGAAAAAAAAGTTACAGAAAGAAGAAATCATGTAAGTTGTTTGTCTAAACTTTTATTTAATTACAAGAAAACGTTAAAAAACGTTTTTAAGAGAAAACTACACTCAAAAACCTTAAAAGCCTTTTTCAAGGCATTAATATCCGAGACAACTTACTTAGTTCACAATATTTTCTACTTCAAATTTATATCGGAACAAAACTTCTTGAAGAACATGTGGATACGTAATATTCTCATGGTAGATAATGCCTTCCACATTGTATGACTTTGTACCGGATTAAGCAATAATTTCAACAAAAAAGTTAACACAACTGTTTGTTGGAAAATTTTGAGCGACATTCACTGAGTGGTTTCATATCTGCAGACGATTAAGGCGACCAACATTTGTATTATTTGCAGAAAGCAAAATTACGAATTTCGTATGAATCCACATAGGAAAGGATGAAAGTAGAAAGAAATCAAAGTTAAATTGGCTAATGTTCATAGTACATATACTACAAAGTTTGTGACAATTTAAATATGGATGTATATCCGAAAATGTTGCACTTCATTATAAAAATACTTCCCCAAAAATCATATATAAAGTCCACGCTGTTATTTTGACTGCGTTTGCTCGTTGTGGAACCTAAACTCGACTGTGAGACGATTTCAAAACATAAGTCTAGTGGAATGTACAAAAAAATTACATTTTCCATAAACTGATCTTTATATTACAAAAAAATGTGGCAAATACGAATGTCGTTTTCGGTTTTTTAATAATGAATATACCATTTTTTACACCAATTTTTTTTAAGTTTCTGGGAGCATTTACAACAACAACAACAAAATACAGAAGAATAGCAAAATAAGTACTATTGACGATAAAAATATATGGAGCACATTGCGATTATGCATCATAGATTCCGATTTCTTCCGTGAACTGACGACAGACATTTAAATTTATTCGCCTTATTATATATAGGTATAGATACAAACATCGGTGAACATATGGTATGAACATAATCCAATTTGGTGACGGTTGTTGTATATTAAATATCTATTTTTTGTAAAATCTATTTTAGACTGGGTGGTCAAACAGACATTTTCAATTCGTTAATGTACTTTGGAAATTGTACTTTCATTTTTTTTTATTTGTCGGAATGTGTTTCAAGTCCGCAAAACGAAATATTGTTGTTGAAATCCCATAATGCTATATATATAAAATCAGAAGATTCAAAAGAATTTATTTGATAGAAAGTTCGACCCTTCTCATGAACGCAATCCCCTTCAGAAGTAGTACACCAAGAACAAGGCTTTTCTAATATTAGGAAGCGATTTGTATAGAAAGATTTCTAAGAATTCTTGATATTAGTTTCACTTTCCGTAACAATCTCATCGTCTGATCAAAATGATTTTCACTGGAGCATCCTTTTGAGAATTTCTAGTAATCATTGCCGACTCGATCTGAAAAATATGTAGGATAAGTTATTAGTTCCAAATTCAATTCACGCTATTTTGCCATCGTAACGATCGATTTGTTACAAGGTTCATTGGCTTGGTGAACTAACACTTTCTTCCTCGCCATTTGGGAATTCTGTTTTTAATTTTGTTCTTCAAACGATCCAAAAGTGCTGTATAAACTACATTTATACTTATTAATTATTAACTATGAATTATATGTATTGCCCTGAACTATGAACATGAACTAATTGAATTAATTACCTAAATTGTGTAAACCTAAATATTAAGTTAAATTCTACTACTAAGTACAGCTAAATGAAATCCTATGTAAACCCATATTGAAACTAGCACTATTGTGAATGAACCTTATTCAATAATGCCCAAAACCAAAACGGAATGTCAAGATTATACTAAAAACCAAGAGAATCGAGGTTTCTTGGTACGTACAACTTAAGAACAATTCCTTTTTCTTTTGTAACCCGCCCAAGGTGAGCACGAGCTGCCCAAATAAATTATATATATTCAGTTCGCAACTTACTCTAAATACTTATTACTTACACATTTTTTCCCCCAAACAACAATTCTCTGTCGTTATAATTTCTCGACATATTTCGAGAAATTATACTCATATACACTCTAATTTGGGTGCTTGGATTCTCTACTTTTTACCATAACCATATCTCAAGCCCTACTTAATATATATTCGCATAAACGAACATATACAAGTGCTATATAATATTCTCTGTTCAATGTTATTTCTTTTTTCTGAATGAAATTCGAAGGACATAACCTATAATAGTAGTCAATTAACAATTGGGCTACCGATTCGCTTTAGGAGTGTAGTGGTGGAACATTGTCAGATGCAGTATAGAATAAATCTTTAACAGCACATCAAAGTTTTTGTTCTACTGTTAGCAAACGAGTTACCTATTGGAAAACATTTAGCTCATAACCAAATTTTTCATGTAAAGCGATTAATTCACTTTAAACATTTTGATATTTTCAACTCCTGCAACTTAATTTCTCGATTGTAGAGAATAATTTTCATGTTTCTTTTGAATTTCCACTGGTACAGCATTATCATTGCCAGTTAAAATCAACAAATTATCAACAAAATACTGCTTTCGGTGCTAAAGTTTGATGATGTGCCAACAAAAAAAGTTCGTTTCTTCCATAGTATACAAAAAAAAAAGACATCGTTTGAAAGTTGTCACTTTCTAAAGGTAGCATCGGTTTTTTAAGAATATCCTTAAATAATTAACATTTGCAGTTTTAAAGCAAAGTAATGTAACAGAATTTGAAAAAATCGTCGTCAATTTAGTCAGATTTATTACTGTGAACGAAACATGAAATCATTACCACATAAGTATTCGAGGTGAAGGAATATTCAAATCATTGAAGTTCACCGAACCAGAAACAGAACCACAAAAGACGAAGAAATGAAAAGTGACGGCTTCATTTATTTTCACTGGATTACGATGGCTTATCTGCCACATTTATGAACTGGAAAATACCTAACGAACAGTTGGAATTAAGACATCCGCCGCTATATGTGGTTTATTTGAAAGGGAGTGACTAACTTTACAGAGCTGAACGGAGGCAATGTTAAGGATTAACCTAAATCCAGAACTTATTGAACTTTCTCGTAGCAAATAATTTAGGTAAACAAAACATCTTTGTGCCATTTTTTTTTTTTTTCATATTACATTATTATATTTATAACATATTATCCTTATTATCCTGGTCTTAAACGACTAGTTTTTGTCGAAAATTAGTATCCTAGCCTATTCTATCTTTTTTAAAACAAAGAATAAATTACCTCCAACATTAGCGGGTACATTTGCTTTATTTTACCACTTGTGAAAACAGGTGAAATCTTCGTCCTCAATTCCTTCCAATTGTTACCGCGGGCAAAAAATAAATTACTATTGCCCAAGGCATCACCATGCGGATCACATTGGCCGTAACGATTGCTGAACAAATTGAAGTCCTTGATCAGTATCGATTTGATAAGTTCTGGTTCGCGTATAACCAAACCTGGCTGGTTGAATGTGTAGATGCCGACAACAGCCTCATCACGCATATCCGGTAGCATGTAGAGCTGAGAGAGATGTAGCCCAAAGCTAGTTTTCAAACTGAATGCCTCTTTGGTGTTGCCTATCAGTACGGTGGGTTTGGCAAATGGTATGCGATGTCGCTGCCAATACGAGTAATTGCGTCTGCACCACACGTAGAGACATATTAAGATGACAGTCATGGACATCAAAATACCCGAAGCAATCATCCTGTCAAGTGGTGTGTGGTTTGTTTGATAACCAAGCTTGAAATGTCTGATGATTAGATCAAATGCTCACTGTTGTGGTTTTCACTAATATTTCAGAATAGGGAGTTTATGAGTGTTAATTAATTAATATTCGAAAAGCGCGTTATTTTATTTCCATTACGCATTAATTGCTGACAATTAAGTGAATCTTTTGTATTTCGTAGTTATAAATTTTGTTCAATATAAATTAATTTTTCATTATTTCTTTAGAGAGGAATCCTTTATCCTTAATAGTTTTCATTTGTAATTTGAATTTGTGTCCATCAGTGGTTTATTATAATTGCTAACATATTTGCGATTTGCGTTTGTCTGCATCCTTTCACACTTTCTCTAAACAGTTAATCCTTTTTGATATTGGTTCGCTGTGAACATTAGTTATGATTGATCTAATTTAAATCTTATCGCTACTTGTGTTATTCGCAAACTAAACATTACTGCTGCCTATTCAAGCATTTTATTTATTTGTTATTCTATTAACAATACCTGCGTTTCATTATTAATTATTTACGAGTAGGAGCATGTCTGTCTAACAGGGAAATGTGGCAGTATTTTTGCTGCTGTCATTAATTGATAACGTTACAACGTCTTGATGTTATTTAGCATTTTAAGTCTCCTAATCTCTAATATTAAAATGTCAACATTGTTTGTGAATAGTGAATTTTCAACTTGTCATTCTGTTTTGAATACAGGCAAATTTAAATCATTATGCAATAATCGATGCTGTATTGATTGTAAAATGCTAGTAATATCGAATTATATGAAATGCAAAATTTGAATAAGCTTGATTGGATTTGTTCTACTTTGAAA
Source organism: Philornis downsi (assembly GCA_019455685.1). Classification (NCBI taxonomy): domain Eukaryota; kingdom Metazoa; phylum Arthropoda; class Insecta; order Diptera; family Muscidae; genus Philornis; species Philornis downsi. The sequence goes on from JAHXMU010000808.1 coordinate 368,577, forward strand.
CTTTCACACTATAGTGATGTTAAAAATAATTGTTTTGCGGAGAATTATGTATATAATGTTAATATGAATTTAAGATACGAGGTCGGTCTCAAAACTAGCTGACCTAATATTTGGGAAAATTGTTCTTTATTTTTTAACATAATCACTTTTTAGCTTAATACACTTTTTCGAGTGATACTTAATAGCGTCTATACCCTGTTTATAGTAACAACTGTCAAACTCCTTAAAATATTCATCAATCGCAGACTCTACCTCTTCATTGTTAGCAAATGGATTTTTTTCAAATTTGGACAACGAGTTAAATCTGGCGAATAAAGTGGGTGATGAAACAATTTGAATTTAATTCATTAAATTTCTTGATGAAATAACACTTTCTTTTCCCCAAATGCGGCTTTTTCCAATAAATTAGCATAATATTCGCCGTTGATGTTTTTTTTTTCATTCTGAAGATAATTAATAAAAATATTCCCGTGTGCATTCCAAAAAAAAAGACTCCATGAACTTGCCTGCAGATGAAACCCTCTTAGTCTTCTTTGGGATTGTTCCTTTGTCTCAGGTGTGAAGTGGTGAGCCCATGTCTCATGCAGTGAAACATAGCAAAATACTCTGCTGAAACATCTTCATGACGCTGTTTTTGCTCTATTGATATCCATCTTGCACACACCTTTCCCATCTTTAAATCTTCGGTCAATATACGATGTATAACACTTATTTGAACGCCCATAATTTCAGTTAGCTCACGTACTTTCAGCAAACGATCATCCAACACCATTGTGTAGATTTTCTTAACCGAGTCTGGGGTGGACACCTCAACCAGTCGACCACTACGGTTTTCGTCATGGCAGCTCGTACGGCCTCGTTTAAACTCTGCTACCAATATTTTACAGTCGTAAACGAAGGAGGAGACTCCCACAATACCGTTAATATTGGTTGGACTGATTTATAAGGTTGCCACTTCTCGCCAAAATGAATTTTTCCAAACTCCCGACACCATCTATACGTCAGGTCGGCTTGTTTTGGGACCGCCCTTGTAATATTGTGGGAATCTGCGCATATGGAAAAATAATGTGATTGACATTAACCAAATTTTCAACTAACCGTACATGTTGTTAACTAATCTTACATAAATCACACAACAAACCTTGTAAGTACTTCAAACTAACGGGTGAAAATGCAACGATCCTTTTTAGTAATAACTAATAGTTATTGTCATATACTCGTTGGTATGATTTGCGTATGTAGCTTTTG
>JAHXMU010000808.1:379824-427093 GCA_019455685.1 Philornis downsi
GGATCACAACATTTATTTTCGAAGTCACATTTTGCTATTACGCTTTTGCTATTCCATGTTCCTTTGTGACCACATTACACTCGACAAAGAACGACAAATTTACATTCATTTGTCCTAAATCAATAAGAAACTACCAGTGGTTTCACTGGCAAAAGTGTTGTCCTGCCAAAATGCAAAACTTTAAAAATATCGATCTGATCGTCTAAATGTCAAGCATTTTCTTGTTCAGAATAGAACATAAAAAGTGGCACATTATCATTTCCATATAAAAACTTATGTGTTAAGAATATACCGGTAAAAAAAATAAATTTATTCTAGAAATAAAATTACTCTATATTTGGGAGAATACCAAGATACTGTGCGCATAGTTTTCAAAATTTTACTCAACTTTTAAACACATTTTATGGTTGTATGGTGGTAACTAAGGAAGCAAAAGCCAATTACGTGGGTTTACAGAATAATATTCTCACATCATGATTTTTCTGGAGGAACAAGAAAGCACTTTGCACATTTTTCTAAACGCACCTATTAGGTGCGCAACTAAGTTCCCGCTGTTTGCAAATAGATGGCGCCAGCTGTAAGTGCTAGTTGATTCTGCCATAAACTAAACATCATGGGCCCAGCTTAGGCATATGGTAAACATACCACCTTGACACAATAGCGATTTCCTTTTGACGTCATATGCTTTTGGTTGTGTGAATATGTATGATTTTGTGCCAAATAATCGTCATATTCAGGAGGTATTGATTTTCTTCTTTCAATCGAAGAAAACGGCGACTGAAGCTCATCGATAGCTTCAAAACGTTTACGGGGATGCTGCTTTAAGTGAAACAACATGTAGAGATTGGTTCTGATGTTGACGGCCGTTCGCGAAAAGAAAGACGAAAACCCTTCGAAGATCTTACTTCAGTATTAGGAGTTACTCGATAAGCCATTTTCAAGCTATTGCATGCGTTGAGAATGATTCAAAAAATTCGGCTATGAACAACTGGGTGATGAAAAATGGATTCATTACAGCAATCCAAAGAAAAAAAATCAAAGGGGTTGCCAGGTCCTTCTTCTACGTCCTCGCCTCGGCCGAATATTCACGCTGCAAAGGTTATGATCAATATTTGGTGGGATTTAGTGTTATTTATTACGAGCTGTTGAAACCAGCAAAACAATCACTGAGGGTCGGTATCGACTTCAATTTATGAGATTGAGCCGAACTCTGTGCGAAAAGCGCCCACAATACAAGGAGAGGCATGAAAAAGTGATTATTCAGCATGACAACGCCCTGCCTCATGTGGCCAAGCCTGTTAAAACCTACCTGAAAACGCTGAAATGGGAAGTCTTACCCCGTCCGCTATATTCTCGAGGTATTGCGCGGTCCCATTATCACTTGTTCTGTTCGATGGCACACGGTCTGGCTGAGCAGCAGTTCCACTCATGTGACGCATCAAGGAATGGCTATATTCGTGGATAGCCTCAAAAAGTGAACAGTTTTACAGTGACAGAATTCGAGCTTTGCCAGAAAGATGGAAAAAAACAGTAGCCGCGTAGCTTGGCTATACTTTCTATGAATTATTTGTAAGCATGTTTTCTCGCAGAAAAAGAAATGGGTTCATTTTTAAATCTTAAATATATTTAATTTAAATATTCAAAAAAATTTAAACGCACTCAGGAATGTCGAAGATAACACAGTTAATTGCCATCCTTGAGCGTACACAAACATCAAATTTGGCAAATTTAAACCTCTCAACAAATTGTCTAAGTCATAACCATCATTGCAACTCATTGGGATTTGGTATCAATTAAAAATCAACTAAACGAATACTTGTTGAATAATCTTGAAATGTCTCTAATTCCATCCAAAATTTCACATTTCTGAAAAAATTATTATTGTTAGTACAGGGTGGCGCACAACTCATGCTACGGTCAACTATCAATGGGGAGCGTTATTAAAAGATGTTGAAGGAGTTTTATTTACCCAGACGTATCCGTTTCAACAGCACTTGGTTCCAGCAGGAGCAACTGCACATATACATAGCTAGACCGTTATGACGGAGCTCCAATGAAAGTTCTCAAACAAATGAATGTCCACATCTTTCATTTTCCGTTCACACTCTGCTTTGTATACTGACACCGCTTATACTCCTTTATCCGTAAAATTAAGAAAATTTTAATAAAACACACATAAAGCTATGATTTCGGTGCATTATAATGCTTGGACCGTTATGTACGAAATACAATGTCATTTAAATGACTGCCTTTGGATTGTTTGCAGCAGTGAATCCTTTTGAGGTAGTCTTCGGAAGAAATACGACCCAATAGCACCTCCAGACCATATTGCGCACCAAACAACCACTTTTTCCGGATGCACATGCGACAATTTTGCTTGTTGACGTAATCACAAAGTGAGAAATGAGCTTCATCGCCGAAGAAAATGGCAAAACTAAATGGCAAACTATTCCCTAAATAACAGCTAACAGCCTCGCCAGACCGGCAGTTTTGGAACCACTAAATTAACAACCCAATATATACCTATAATATATATATTTAAGTGATATTTGCACATACTCGTATAAACGTCTTAAATTACATCCAACATCTTGGCCACTAAAAAAAAATAATAAATTAATTGGCAAGATTTTTAATCTAAAAATAATTGACCAGGAGAGAAAAATAAAATGACAACAAATACAGCCACAGCTCCAAGACTCCACTGATTACCTAAAATCAAATCGAATTATATTGAACAGCATTGATACAAATTGAATTACGAGGTGTGTTAAAAAAATAATGTGCATTTTCATTTCGCTCAAAAAAATATTTATTTATTCATCAATTTCTATTTCATCTCCTTCAAAGTAGTCGCTCTCAGATATAATACACTTGTGCCAGCATTTTTTCCGATCCTCGAAGCACTTCTGATATGCACGTTATGGTATGTCCTTGAGCTCTCTCAGCGATTCGGTTTTTATCTCCACAATCTCCCTAAAACACCGTCCTCTCATGGCTCTCTTCAATCTTGGTAACTGGAAAAAGCCGCAGGGATCAAAATAATAATAATACGGTGGCTGAGGCAAGATAACGGACGAGTGAGCAGGTGCATTATTATAATGCAAAAGCCATGCATTTTTTTCCACAATTCCGGGCGTTTTTTTCGTATTTTTTCACGCAAACGGCGCATAACTTCAAAGTAATACTCCTTATTTACCGTAAGACCTTGTGGTAAGAACTACGCCATGTCAATCGAAGAAAACAGTGAGCAAAACCTAGACATTTGATCGAACTTGGTCTTGACTCTTCTGGACTTTTCCATTGGGACGATTGGGCTTTGGTTTCGATGCCACAACCATATACCCATGATTCGTCACCAGTTATGACCCTTTTAAACAAATCTGGATCATCGTTAAATTTATTCAACAATTCCTGAGCGATGCTCATGCGACGTTGTTTTTATTCAAAATTCAGCAATTTTGGAACGAACTTCGCTGCCACACGCTTCATCCCCGAAATTTCAACAACTTCTGTGAAAAGCTTGTACCACTTGTAAACATTTTTTTGACTCAGAGTATTCTCACCGTACGCCACTGTCAACATTTCAAGTATTTTTAAGCACTAAATTCCATTTTTTACACAAAATTTGACGCAAATTCTTTGATCTATTTTTTTTTCGATAACAGAAAGTCGCCGAACATGCAAAACACTTGTCTTATTTATGCCTCTCACAAACAAACTAAACATGCTATATGGATAGAACCGTCAACATATCTTCGAGACGAGTGTACCACCATAAAAAAAGTAATATTCGAAAGTCGAATGTACGTAACCCGCGAAATATTTTTTTAAACACACCTCGTATATTAAATTACATTGAATCAAACTGAATTAAATTGAATTGCATTGAATCAAATTGAATTATATCGAATTACATTAAATTACACTAAATTATGTTGAATTATCAAACAATTTGTAAATATTTAACATAAATTATTAAAACTAACTATTTATTTGTTAGTGTAAAGGCTACTTCAACCAACCATGTAGTTGTTATAGCCCATATTTGCTACGCCCATGTGGCAACCAAGCGGGCTACGGAGGTCTCACGGTTGAAACCAACCCCGCAAAGAACTTGAGTTCTTCACTAAATTCTCCAATTTCTTTTGTGGAACCTAAGTTCCAACTAAAATTTTCAGACAAAATCTGACAAATTTACATCTAGTGCTGAGAATCTAGAATTTAGATATTTCAACTACGACGACAATTTATAATAAATTTATTATAGTATGTAATAGATGTATAAACAAAGACGAGGAATGAACATGGGATCTCCGGCATCTCCCGTAAGACTTGATATAATGGAAAAACTACTGGACAATTCTTTAAGCGCTATAACGGCAAATCCTACAATTATTACAAACATGTTACTGATTTGTTCACAATAGTCAAGAATGTCGGCATTGACGAAACCCTGAGAACTTTGAATCGATCCAATAGATAAGTACAACCGCATATCATATCTAGATGCGATAGTTATTAGAATTTGTGTTGTAAATGTCTCCCTGATTTCCAATTCGACTAATACCGGAAACGACATCATAAGCAAGATTAATAGGCTTCAACTCCAAGCACCTGAGAAGAATAATTATAAATCCCGCCACCAACTTCATACGACGAGTCTTAAGAATCAGTGGCGTCCAATTCTATGCAACAAAATTCGACAAAATAAGATATACTATAAGAAAAAATTGCTTCCCTCAACGGATGACAGAACAATGAATTTACCAAAATAAAAATAAAAAACAAAAAGAAGGGAAAGAATTATCTCCGTACAAATCCACAATATGCCTGCCGGGTATCTAGAAAGACATTCGAATCTGCACAATGGAGAAAATGTAAACTTGCATTTAAATCGGACAACACGATCAACAGATTGTTTAGCAAAACAAAAACAAAAATAACTATAATAGTGAATCAAATTTGATCCATAAAATAAAATACAATGGGGAGGGATCCACCATATTCCGTAAAATATGTTGCCACTACAAAGACTAAAATGAAGATAAAGCTAGCATGCTATAAATTGGACTAAAATGCCACAGATAACCCACCGAGCAAAAAAATAAAATCTGTCCTTAAAGTCCACTGCGCATTGACTGGCCATAATTCTGATTTTGACGAAGTTATAAACGAAGTTAGTTATAAACACTCAGTTAACAAAAGGTGGCGCTCAAAACAAAAGTTTAGTTTACACCATATGAACAATTTATAAGGACGTTTTTGATATTTTTTGAAAAACAACACAACAACATCCTTGTTTTTCCCCCCAGTTCATTGCCTCGGGCCTAATATATCCAAATTCAACATAATAAAATAACTTAGTAAAACAGAAAAAAATGGACGCGCAAACTTATTGCTAAGGATTTTGCAGACCTATTGGAAAATAATACGCATGGCTAGACAGGTTTTTACTCCAGACGATTCAATTGTTTTCAAGTATCGCTATGTAACGGTCTTGTGTGTTTATACGCCAGCGCCCTCTTACCAAAACCTATTAAAAGAATCACTCTCTGATAATTGTGAATGGACTTGATTAAGATTAAGAAGAAGAATGGCACTTCGTGAATTTGCAAAAACCACAATAAGCAATTGAAATTTCTTGCTTGTCATATACAGCCGCAGCGCTGGGATCGAGACAGTTTGTTATATTTTCCCCCAGAAAAAAGCAACGCGGATATAGTTTGGAATAATGGCCTTGGCTGAAATCTGTAAAATAAACGATGCTCCCTACATGAAGATGAGTAACTTCACACCCTCTGATTTGGAGCGGGAGAGTCAACAGTACGTATCAAATTTGCTGAATCCGTATGCTCTGTCTGCGCCACCATTCGAGAATCCCGTAGAGAATCTAAACAGAATCCAAGCCAACAGTGACAAGACTGGCATCAAAATTGAATTTGACCATGGTACGACCACGTTGGGCTTCAAATATCAGGGAGGCGTCATTTTGGCGGTAGACTCTCGTGCCACTGGTGGCCAATTCATCGGCTCGCAAACAATGAAGAAAATCGTAGAGATCAATCAATTTCTGTTAGGCACGTTAGCCGGTGGTGCTGCCGATTGTGTGTACTGGGATCGTGTACTAGCCAAGGAATGCCGCTTGCATGAACTGCGTAACAAGGAGCGTATTTCGGTGGCGGCAGCCAGTAAGATTATGGCCAACATTGCCCATGAGTACAAGGGCATGGGTCTAAGTATGGGCATGATGTTGGCTGGCTATGACAAACGCGGACCAGGTTTATATTATGTCGACTCGGAAGGATCTCGCACGCCCGGTAATGTATTCTCAGTAGGCAGTGGTTCCATTTATGCTTTCGGTGTGCTGGACTCCGGTTATAGCTGGGACTTAAAGGATGAAGAGGCCCAAGAATTGGGCAGACGTGCTATTTATCATGCCACCTACAGAGACGCCTATTCTGGCGGTATTGTACGTGTCTATCACATGACCCCCAATGGCTGGGTTAACATTTCCAACACCGATTGTGTGGAATTGCATTACAAATACGAGGAGGAGAAGAAAGCAAATAAAAAGTGAATGATCAAGTGAAGTTTGTAGCTCAACACTTATGTATCAGAACTAAATTCTTGTATTTTTATCGTAAATAATGAATAAATACGTTAAACTTGGATTTCTTGATAAACAATAAACAGAATATTATTCTTTTATTGATATTATAGCAAAACGTCGGGGGGAAATCACAGCGTCGAAGGCCGGTATAATGTAACTTTTATTATATCCATTTTCCAGCAGAAACAAAAGACGATCCAATAAAATTAAACTCTCTACAACCGGGGCAAACGACATTCGTAGCAAATAGAATATATCCAAGTAATTCTTGAAGTCTTCATATTCCTTTTCCACGGCATTAATTCTCTCCTTTGAAAATTGCAGCTGTGGATATTTTTTAAGGCATAATTCTACGTATTCCTCAAAACTGTTAAACTTCTTAATTTTTCCTACTTGAATGGTATCTTTAAGTTTGATATCCAATTCACATACCAGCACTTCAAAAAGGGCTCTGTAGAATAGTGTTATACTTGGTAATTCTCTTGCCGACTTTGTTCGTTCCACCGATTGCACAGCCAGCATACGGGCATTCCTGCCCATACGTACACATTTATGCTGTAAATAATTGCTTAAGGGGAAGCCATTCTCCTGATTTATGTTCGAAATATACCTATTGCCATAAAATTCTTGTCCGGAGTACATTTCTTTTAGTAAATGATAACAGCAACCAATATTGCACAAGATTTTACAGTTAGCTTGATAATGGTATAGCTTTAAACATGTAGCTGCTAAATTTCCGCAAGTATGTAAGCCTGTTAAACAAACTGCAGGCGGAGAGCTTTTAAGGTTTGAAAAATAATCGTTTATCAATTGCAGTAAATCTAAATCGCTTGTAATAAATTTTTCCACAGTTTTGTACTTGTCATTCTCCACAGAGTGATTATCTTTTCCAGGCTGTTGGTCATATCGTTTTGTTCTTCCCTTGCGTAATGGAGTTATGCCTCTAGACTCTAAATCTGCTCTTTCCACTAAACCGTTCCAAGCTTTCTGTAAAATATATTAAAAACATCAAATATATCGTTAAAATTATTTTTTCATTAAAAACTTTCAAACAGCTTTGAAGCGTTAGGCTCTGCAGTGCAAAAGGTCTTGCAAGTAGTTATTAGTAGTTATTTTTAAGGCGATTAGTTTTTTTACTTACCTTCAGTTTCTTATTTCTTTCCAATGCATTTACTGTGTTAGACGTATTGCTATCTATACCCAAAACTTTGTGCCCGTACTCTAGTGACAAACGGGAGGATAAATAACCTTTACCGTCCCCAGCATCAACAATTACTGTATCCGTACTCTCCCCTATTGTAGCCCCTATCAAATCGTTAATTAACTTGGCAGTTATTTCCACCTACGATGCATACGTTTTGATTAAGGTTCTTAATGAGTTAATAAGGACAGAAAACTTACCTCATGTCTTTTTTTCTCACTTAAGAATTCCTTTATGATAATCTGCCGATGTTTCTTTTTCTCTGCTATAGCTAGGCACGACTGCTCAAAATCTTCTTTTTCAATTAAGATGTCTTCGAACTTCTCTATGCCATGATTTCGGCTACACTTCACGAATTTTGAACTCTCCGGGAATCTTTTATTTTCACATGCTTCTGACCAAAATACAGACTGTATGCAATCTTCAATATCTTTACTTCCGCCTATCTCCCTTCGTATATCCAAAGGTACAAATGTGTCCCAGTGATTGTCCGTAATAAAATTTACCATGTGACAATTTGCCCATGGCCAATAAGGTTCCATGAACTTCAGGATGGCATCTAAACGTTTGCAGACTTGGGGGGCAGCCATTGTTAATATTAAAAAGATAAATTCTTTTCTTTAGCCAGTGAGTGGTCTTCAGACTTTATTTTCCGTCCCAATAAGACAAAGAGTTTCTTATTCAAAGTTCTGATATGCTCCACACAACCTATTATGTCCGCCTCTGGATCGTTTTCCTTGGGGAAAGTCACTATGCTCTCTCGTAGTTGTAGTAAGCAACGATTCACTCTATCCGTGTGCTTCGTTTGCTGTTGTAAAGCCACAACCCGACCAAATATCTCTGCTAGCTCTTCACCTAGTTGCAAACCTTGCTCGTAGCCCAGACGGTAGCCCTCTTCGTTGCCTTGTTGGCAGCCCACAACATATCCCTCTTTATACCCAGTTTCCGCTAAACGTTCTTCGCTTAAAGTGATGTCATCAAATATATCATTTATATCTCTGTCCACGGACATGTCCAAACAAAACGTGTATAGAAGTTGTATTGAATCAGCTAGTTGTCATGAAAGTGTGGAGTATGTCAAAAATAAACTAATGGGATACAACAAAAATATAAAGAGAATGGAAACAGCTGATATGACAAATGACAGATTTGTAAGTACACGTTACCTCTTGATTTTGCTACACCGAAAAATTACGTATTTGATATGAACTAAAATTTCAACTATATCGTAGATGTTTTATCTCATACTAGCGCGTAGTTGATGTGAATTAGTTAGTAATTACTAACGTACATAATTTAACCAAGAGCGTATTTAATATGGACGATCCAAGATGATGTAATGTAATCTAATCTAATCAAAATCATGTAAACCAACCATTTAGTAGTAACAACCAATTGATTTCTTTTTTGGTCATGCACTGATATTTTATATTATATTTTATTTTAATTGTTTAGAAATTACATTTATTAAAATAAATTAAATATAATTTTCTTCCTCAGGAGTATTTGGGCATTTTCTAAAGTAATAAATTGTGCATCTTTCTCTTAAGAAATATTTTTCTGTATGATTTTCTATAACTTTCTATGTATTATGTCTTAGAGGAATCTTTTGAATAGAAAAATTTCTGTATACTCTAAAGAAAAATCTGTCACTAGATAGCTTTCATATAGAAAAGAAGATTTTTTTTTTTACAAACAAGTGTCTTGAAAAAAATTTCTATGAAGGGAAATATCTCTGAAGATATTATTTACGATGAACGATGTTTGGAACTATACATAAATATTGTGCTACAAAGGCGCTTACTGGAAAAGTGTTTTGGAAGATATGTTTTTGCATGAAAAGCTTCTTGTAAACGCCTTAATGAAGTGTCAGTACTTGGTCAAAATAATAAATACATTGCTAAATTCTTTAATATTTTCGCAGCCTGCTGTAGTCTTTTTATAAAAGCTAATTATTTTACTGTTGTTTATCTTTATTCATAACAAAATATATAGTAAAAAAATCAGCCATGGGCCGAAAATATCATTGTTCTCCGAAGGAGGGAAAAATTGTTTCACGACTAAGAGAAAGTGGCCAAAGACATCGTTCTATAGCAGAAACTATGAATCGGTCGCTATTTTTTATACAAAATGTTTCAAAGCCTAAAAAGCCAACCGAAACTCGCGGAAGACCAAAAAAAAAAAACTTCAAAAACAACAGATATCCGTATTGTAACACTTGCGAAGAAGGACCAGTTTGTGTCTTCGAGATCGATTTCAGTAGGAAGCCTATTGCCAGTATGCCAAAAAGAGTTAACAAAATAGTTGAAAATATCGGTGGGTATACCGGCTTTTAACGAAACTCAACCAATTTAACAGAAAAAATTGTTTTTTTTTTACTTTTTTGTTTATTTTAACTAAATGTACTTATTATTTTGCCCAATTTTTTGACTAATTTCTTACTTTTTGAAAAATACGGAGTTTAATTTTTGTATTTTGTTATAACAAAATAAATTAGTATTTGTTTTCCTTTTAATTTAAATTCATTTTCGTCTACGAGGCTTTAAAACAATATAGGGTTTACTTATTATTTTGACCATATGTGTATATAACTGGACTTAAACACTATTTTCAATCATGATTGTTATATTTCGTTATCTTGCTATTTTGTGTGCTTACAAAATGTTATTGATCAGCTGTTTTAACTGTGAAAGGTGGTGATGCTCAGAAATTTTTAAGTTTTGTTGAATTTGCGCATCTCCTGAGCATGACGATTTTGAATATGATTTGTATTTATGCAGTCCCATAAGAACACATGTAGAAAGATATGATAAATATGCTCGATACGTGAAAATATCTGTCTCAGCCAATAGTGTGCATATTTCGACACTGATTCCGCAAGTTCCAGATTGCCTCGCTATTATGAAATATTCGCTATGGAAAATGCAAGCAATGTGTTAATTGATAATTTATGTTTCTGTGCTCTTTTTCTGTGCCTTCTTCATTGATTTTTATCTTTCCTCAAAGCCCCTATACTTATTTTACCTTCTTTTCCTAAAATTACCCATTGGCCCATAAGTTGCAAAGCCATTTTAATCCTAAGTTTGGTTCTTTTTTTTTGTAAAATTACTGTAAGTGAAAGTTTGGGAATAAAGCAAAAGATGCTCGTTACTCTGGAAGGCATTAAAAGTATTCATGATTCCTCGAAACTGATTTTTATTCGTGATTAAATATAGGCGCTGCTCATATATAAAAGAGATTTTACCGACTTTTTTCCTTAATTGGGGTGGACGATGAACAAACTATATGTATATGGCTTTGGTTTTTGTTTGGTTTTCATACAAGGTCAAAGTTGAGGTTGGTCCCATTACGATTATTTTTTTACTTTTGTCAAGGAAAAAATAGTTCCACTGAGGCAATGATTTAGTGATGATTTGGCCAATTCTCGGCCGATCTGAATCAAAGGGAAATTGAATGATATTAGATTGTAGAGGCTGTCCTGAAAACGAATTGTTCGGCATCCATATTGCTCACTAGCTAAGCTAAGCAGCTGACATTCAAAGTAAGCAGATGGTGAGTCCAAACAGATCATATTTACATATATAAGTAACAGACGGAGGAATTAAAGAAATCTGCAAGCATACGATTTTGATGATAATATAAATTTTGGTGTAAACAGTTCATAATGCAAATTGCATTCTTTGCGAGTTTGTTTTTAAAACGAAATAGATAATGATAATGATATGATAATGATGATTCGAAATAGATAAGTTATATATTTGGAGAATATTTTTCTAAGAGAGTAATTCTGATCGACATAATTTTCCGGCTGATCAGATATAAGAAAGCAGATATAGGGCAACCGGGTTCTATAAGTCCAAGTAAGTGCTATTTCTATGAAAGAGATGGTAGACTTCAATTTTTGCATAATTTAATGAAATCGTTGTAAGGAGTTGATGTTATCGCGTCTATTTCTATTTTTTTTAAGTTTAAACGATTTCCTTTAACTGATGCACTACCTTGACGACTGTGCAAGTACACAATTCTCATCTACTCACTTTAATAAACCGCAACTAACTTCACAGTATTTAAGAAAAAGGGCGCGTGCTTTGACAGCAAAGACAAATATCCAAAAATTTTACCACACCATTACGCTGCCGTCATTATTTGACGCTATTTTAAAAAGATCCTGGGCACACCAAACATTCGAATAGCAACAAATGAAAGTGTCGCTCGCGTGAGTAAACGATCAAACATTCCTAAACTCGAAAGTATTGTGATTTTAACAAATAAACTATTGTGAAAATGTCTAACGCCTCCGCAAAGAAAGTCTTCATCCAGATCGAGTCGGCGCCCCAAGAACAGGAGAACATTAAAAACCGACGTAGAACCCTAAAAGTCTTGCAGGGTGTAGCCACTGATAAGGAACACTTGACGGGACGTCCGCAGCTAGACAAACTGAGTCGCCTTAAAACAACCTCCGAGACCACATTGTCTGCCAGAACAGATTATGCCAAGCGCAAGAAGACGGAAACACGAGCTGCGGAAACTCAGACTAGCCCGGACAAATCTCAAGCCGAAACGAAGAAAATAACGGCCGAAGACTTGACTAGTGACGAGAATCCCGGCGAACATTATTGGGAACGTTTGGCTGAAAAGCGTCGAGAAGCCTTGGAACAAACCCTCCATGAGAATCAGCGTCTTTATGAGCGCATAGAGAGCCTGGAGGAGGAGTTAAATGCTTCACGGCAGCAGCTGGAAGAAGCCCAGCATTTGGTGGCTGTTCTGACAGAGATGCTAAGCGAAAACGAAGCAGAACAGGGTATTGAAGAGACCGAAGAGGATAAAGTTACGGAAAAGACAGAAAAAGAGTCTGCTGGTGAAGAGGATGAGGACACTTCTAGTGATGATTCAACGCCTACGAAAAAGGACTAGATCATTCAAAAAACCAAATAAATTTCTACAAAGCAGATTACAAGACTTTGAAGTCTCATATTTACAAGATATTCCTTAAGCAATCACTACTCCCCCTCGTCTTCCTTTGAGTAAGAAACAATCTTACCAACGCATAAAACAAAATGTTCGGTAAGGAGTCCAAATTTCTGACATTATATTTGAATTAATCTTACGTCTATCGCTTTCAGCACACCTTAATAATCACTACGTTAACAAGTTCCATAATGTTAGATTTTATGTTCTTATTTATATATTTCTAGTATAGTTCTCGAATTCTGACCTCTAAATCACTCTTGGATAGTGCTTACACTTCTATTTAGATTTAGCTTGATTTTTCTTATTACAATTAAATTTGTCTTAAAATTAAATTTTTTATATTTTTTATTGTTATCACTTAGACTCAATACTTTTTTTTTTCTTGAATATGTTTACTCTAATTTTATTTAATCAATAAAAAATATTTTTAATTAGAGATGATTAATGGTTTCGAAACTTTTTACTTTTTTTTATTTTATTTTTTTATTTTTGTGGAAAGAGCGGCGTTCTGTAGTTCAGTTTCACTTCGTTGTAATTGAAAGGGGAGTTGGAAAGAAAATGTTTTAGGGATCATATTCGTATAACACGATAAGATTAATTGCAAGAAATCGTAAAATGTCCAGTGGCGAAATTGTGTAAAAGATATTTTTTGAGTTAGAAACTTGATATTATTTATTATGATTGATTCATTATTGATTCATGAAATGAAAAAAATAATCAGTACGTTTTGCACAGCTTGATGATAGAGCCTGTTAGACAAACTGCAGGTGGAGAGCTTTTAAGGTTTGAAAAATAATCGTTTATCAACTGCAGTAAATCTAAATCGCTTGTAATAAATTTTTCCACAGTTTTGTACTTGTCATTCTCAACAGAGTGATTACCTTTTCCAGGCTGTTGACCATTTTGTCTTGTTCTTTCCTTGCGTGGTGAAGTTATGCCTCTAGACTCTAAATCTGCTCTTTCCATTAAACTATTCCAAGCTTTCTGTAAAACACATCAAAAAGACATCAAATATATCGTTAAAATTATTTTTTCATTAAAAACTTTTAAACAGCTTTGAGGCATTAGCCTCTGCAGTGCAAAAGGCCTTGCAAGTAGATGTTTTTTTTGGATCCGCAAATGGGATTTATTTTAAGGCGATTTTTTGTACTTACCTTCAGTTTCTTATTTCTTTCCAATGCATTTTTTGTGTTAGACTTCGTGCCCATACTCTAGTGACAAAAGGGAGGATAAATAACCTTTACCGTGTCCAGCATCAACAATTACTGTATCCGTTCTCTCCCCTATTGTAGCCCCTACCAAACCGTTAATTAATCTGGCAGTTACTTCTACCTACGAAGCAAGCGTTTTGGTTAAGGTACTTAATGAGCTAACGAGGACAGAAAACTTACCTCATGTCTTTTTTTCTCACTTAGAATTCCTTTATGATAATCTGCCGATGTTTCTTTTTCTCTGCTATAGCTAGGCGCGATTGCTCAAAATCCTCCATTTCAATTAAGATGTCTCTGAACTTCTCTATGCCGTGATTTCGGATTTGAACTTTCCGGGAATCTTTTATTTTCGCATGCTTCTGACCAAAATACAGACTGTATGCAATCTTCAATATCTTTACTTCCGCCTATCTCCCTTCGTATATCCAAAGGTACAAATGTGTCCCAGTGATTGTCCGTAATAAAATTTACCATGTGACAATTTGTCCATGGCCAATAAGGTTCCATGAACTTCAGGATGGCATCCAAACGTTTACAGACTTGAGTGGCAGCCATTGTTAATATTAAAAAGATAAATTCTTCTCTTTAGCCAGAGAGTGATCTTCAGACTTTATTTTCCGTCCCAATAAGACAAAGAGTTTCTTATTCAAAGTTCTGATATGCTCCACAGAACCTATTATGTCCGCCTCTGGATCGTTTTCCTTGGGGAAAGTCACTATGCTCTCTCGTAGTTGTAGTAAGCAACGATTCACTCTGTCCGCGTGCTTCGTTTGCTGTTGTAGAGCCACAACCCGACCAAATATCTCTGCTAGCTCTTCACCTAGTTGCAAACCTTGCTCGTAGCCCAGACGGTAGCCCTCTTCGTTGTTGGCAGCCTACAACATATCCCTCTTTATACCCAGTTTCAGCTAAACGTTCTTCGCTTAAAGTGATGTCAGCAAATATATCATTTATATCTCTGTCCACGGACATGTCTCAACTAAACGTGTATAGAAGTTGTATTGAATCAGCTAGTTGTCATGAAAGTGTGGAGTATGTCAAAAATAAACTAATGGGATACAACAAAAATATAAAGAGAATGGAAACAGCTGATATGACAAATGACAGATTTGTAAGTACATGTTACCTCTTGATTTTGCTACACCGAAAAATTACGTATTTGATATGAACCAAAATTTCAACTATATCGTAGATGTTTTATCTCATACTAGCGTGTAGTTGGTGTGAATTAGTTAATAATTACTAATTTAACCAAGAGCGTAGTTAATATTGAAGATCCAAGATGATGTAATGTAAAGTAATCTAATCCAAATGATGTAAAACAACCATTTAGTAGTAACAACCAATTGATTCCTTTTTTGGGCATGCATTGATACATATTTTATATTATATTTTAGAACTGCTTAAAAAATACCGAATAATTAATTGTTAAGAAATTACTTTTATTAAAATAAATTAAATATAATTTTGTTCCTTATGAGCATTTAGGCTTTATCTAAAGTAATATATTGTGCATCTTTCTCTTAAGAAATATTTTTTCTGTATAACTTTCTACATATGTATTAGGTCTTAGAGGAATCTTTTGAATAGAGGTATTTCTGTATACTGTAAAGAAAAATCTGTCACTAGATAGCTTTCATATAGAAAAGTGTCTTTGGAGAATTTTTTGTTTTTACGATCATGTGTCTTGAAAAAATTTCTATGAAGGGAAATGTCTCTGAAGATATTATTTATGAAGACGATGTTTGGAACTGTACATAAATGTTGTGCTACAAAGGCGCTTACTGGAAAAGTGTTTTGAAAGATATGTTTTTTCATGAAAAGCTTCTTGTAAAAGCCTTAATCAAGTGTCTTTTTTTATATCGAATATACTTTTCATATAGAGAATTACCTTGGAAAAGGCTTTCACATAGCAATTTGCATTGAAAGGTAAACTATGCTTGGAAAACTCTAATAGAGAAAAGTGCCGCGAAATATATCTTTCATATGTCCTATGTGATAGTGTCTTTGAAGACACTTTTTAATATAAAAAGAGTTTTCCAAGACAAGCTTTTGCATAAAATATGTTTTGAAGGCACTTGTTCATTTGAAAAGCTTCTTCCAGGCCACTTATTTATACGAACAGAACAGAACAAGAAATATACTCTTAGAATTTTATCCTGCTTAAACAATTGAACTTACATGAATCACACCATACACGCTTGGCCTCATCTCGATGTTTAAAAAACTAAATAAATAAATAGAGAACTTATTTTATGTGACACTATCACTTACCTCCAAAAAGTTAATCTGCGTTTGAAATATCTTCATGTTCATGTTCAAATTAGTTCATAATTCCACCACTTGATAGTTAACCTAATTAATTCTTTTTTTCAGTTTTCAGTTCATTTATTAATCAATCACCGCCCATATTGGACTATACATTGAAATAAACTTAACGAGTTACAGTGATGGAATAAAGTCAACATATACCTTGCTATTTTAGTATGGCGGAAAATTGGTAACTGTTATTGAACATTCGTTTTAGTATTTTTATTATGCTTTAAAAGCTATGTCAATTCCTTAAAAAAAAAATATAAAAAATGTACGAGTATATTCCTGGAGATTAGTAAATCTATGAAATTTTGCACGGAAAAAAGTATACATATAAGGTGAAAATCAGAGTTATTGCTCTGCAACTGTTACACTGGTTATCATTCTAAGTGTTGAATATGCAAAAAATACTCAAAGCTTGTTTTCTATGCATAGCCACAAAAAAAAAAATGCAAAATCGTAAGGAGGCTCAGATTTCAGTTATAAATCTTATAAAAAACTGCGAAAGGAGAATAAATCTTTTGGAGTTATTGCAAAAATAGCTAATTTAAGCCGCTCAACTGTACAAACAATTGTAAGAAATCATAATAATAATTGTAATAATAATTATAATTGTAAAATATTGTCTAGGCGAGATGTTAGCTATATTCTGAAGGAAGTAAGCCGGGATCCAAAAATTACTTCACCGAAATTGGCGAAACACTTTGCAAAATGCTCAAATAAGACTGTTCATCCCAAAACTATAAAAAACGCGTTACATGAGAGAAAACCCGTAAACTTCGGTTAAAATTTGCCTAGAGCATCATGTTATGTTTACCGATGAGAGTAAATATAACATTTTCGGTCGTGATGGGCGATCAAATGTATGGAGAAAACCCAACACAGCACTAGATCCAAAACATATAACATTTATTGTTAAACATGGTGGCGGCAATGTAATGGTTTGGGTAGCAATCGTGGCATATGGAGTGAGTAATTTAGTTTTTATCGGGCAAAACATAGACCATTATATCTACAAGCAGATATTAGAACAACATTTGAAGCCTTCTGTGGATAAATTAGGACTCGGAGCTGAATGGACAACGCATGTGGTACGAAATTGGCTTATATATTATGCTATAGGGCAACTCAATGCACCTCTCCAGTCGCCAGATTTAAACCCCATTGAGCACATGTGGGGAAAACGAGTAAAACAGCGCGAATTCAAGTTTGGTCAGAAATTAGTCCCGATATAACGGAGATATATGTATAACTTAGTAGTATCAATGAAAAGAGACTTAACTGCTGTTACAGGTGCCTAAGTAGGATCAACAAAATTTTAACAAATTTAAAAATTAGAGCGTTCGCGTACAAATTTTTAATTAAAATGTTCCTTTTGTAGCGTTACATAGACTTTTTCCCAAGAGTTTTTTTGTTTTTGTTTTTCTTTATGTGAATAAACACATCTATTGAAGCACTAAATTTTTCGTTTAACACTTTCGTCATTGCCTTCGTTAATTCTCAGAAACGTGTGTAAGTATGTGTATGTTGACTTTATTCCCCCATTACATATTGCTTAAATCTATTTCCTAGTAAAAAACCGTAATCATATTGCACCAAAAAAAGAATGTCTCATGTATTTACCCCTCATGGAAAGAACATAACATTGCGTTCTTGAGCCGCTTTCTCTGGAAGCATCAGCTGCTTTTTAAAGATTGCTAACCTGTAGGTCATAATTCACAAGCATTATAATCATATGTTGGGCGATAAACAAACGAACACATATAAACAAACAAACCAAATCCTAGTATTCAGTTATTGTCTATATGGACTGTGGCATGTACGTAGCTGGATTTAAACACTATTTATTATACATACAGAAACAACTTACAAATGCAATTATTCTATTTTCAATCATGACTGTTACATTTCGCTATTTTGCTTTTTTTTATATTTACAAAATGTCATCGATCAGCTGTTTTAACTGTCAAAGCTGGTGATGCCTAGAAGTTTCCAAGTTCTGTTGAATTTATGTATCTCCTGAGCATGAAGGTTTTGAATATGATTTGTCTTATGTAGTCCCATAAGAACACATGTAGGAAGAGTTTTGACATATGCTCGATACGTAAAAATATCCGTTTCAGCCATTAGTGTGCATATTTCGACACTGGTTCCTGAAGTTTTAGATTGGTTGGCTGTTATGAGATGTTCGCTATCGAAAATGCAAGCAATGCGTTAATTGATAATGCCTTCTGCCTTCTTCATGCATTTTTTATCTATCCTGAAAATCGCTATATAGTTCTTTTACCTCCTTTTCCTAAAATTTTCCATTTTCCCAAAAGCTCCAAAGCCATTTTATTCCTAAGTTTGGTTCTTTTTTTTTTTGTAAAAGTACTGCAGATTAAAGTTTGCGAATAAAGAAAAATATGCTCGTTATTCTAGAAGGCGTACAAAATATTCATGATTCTTCGAAATTGCTTTTTATTCGTGATTAAATATATTATTTATCTAAAGACAGTTTAGCAGATTTATGTTTTTTTTTCTTTGTCTTACAGACGCTTTTCACATATAAAATAGATTCCTGCTCATATTTTTCTAGAAAAATGCTGATCAAACAATTTTGACTTTCGTTTTTTGATAAAAACTTTGCGATTGAATTATACAAAAAAGAAAAAAAATAAAATAAATAAAAAAAAGTTCGAATTTTGCTTTTTTTAACTTTAGGATCCAAATTGGCAAAAAATGGAGTTAAAACAAAAACTCAGTTTCTTCTGTTTTTAAAAAAAAACGAGCCAATGTTATTTTCTGCGTTAGGTAATTTTTCTATGAAATGAATACGCTATGCAAGGACGGTCCCAAAACTAGCCGATCTAATAAAGAAGACACCAAAGAGTTGGGAAAAATGTAATCTCCTTGCCCTGTTTATGCTATGCCGTGTTTATATTAAGAACTGTCAAACTCCTTAAAATAGCCATCAACCCTATAATAGTCATCCACCTCTCCATTGTTGGCAAATCTTTTACCACCGTGCCATTTTTTAAGCTTGGAAATAGAAAATAATCCGAGGGAGCCAAATCTGGGAAATAAGGTGTGTGATGAAGCAATTCGAACTTTAATTCATTAATATTGGCCATCGCAATAGTGGATGTTTGGTCTGGAGTATTGTCTTGATAAAACAACACTTTCAGTTTCACCAAATGAGGCCTTTTTCCATAATTTCATCACCTAACCGCTTCAACAAATTAGCATAATATTCGCCGTTAGTGGTTTTCCCTTCTGAAGAAAATCAACAAAAATAACCCCATGCCACTGTTGGGGTTGACTGTTCCTTTGTCTCTGGTGTGAAGTGGTGGATCCATGTCTCATCCATGGTTATAAATCGATGCAAAAATTTGGATTTATTGCGGTGAAACGCTGTTTTTTGCTGTATTGAAAGCGAGCGTGGCACCCATCTTGTGCACAGTTTTCTCATCTTCAAATCTTTGGTCAGTATACGATTTATAGCACTTTCTGAGATGCCTATCATTTTAGCTAGCTGACGCACGTTCCACCGACCATCACCAAATAGCATTTTGTGGATTTTCTTTATCGTGTTCGGCATGGACATCTCTATTAGTCGACTCTGCTAGCCAATATTTTACAGTCGTAAACGAAGGAGCAGACTCCACCAGACTCTAGAGTAGAATCTAGCTCGGCTTTAATATTGGTTGAAGTGAGACCTTTCAAATGGAAATATTGAATTACATAACGGTGACCACTTTTTTCCATATTTACAAATTCTCTGAGATCGTTTACTTTTGATAGCTCAAATAAAACTACTAAATAACGTGACGCCTTGAAACGTAAAACATATGTTTTGTAAGGTTGCAACTTTTCACCAAAATAATTTTTTCCAAACTACAGGCAACATCTATTTTTTCCAAAAAAAAAAAAATCTCACGTTTTTTTTTAAAACGCAATTTCGATTTCTCTAATTTTTTTTTTGAATTTTCCATTTTTTGAAAATATTTTTCTGAAGAATTTCCGTTGAAAAGAAAAACTGAGGTATACAAATGCTACGTTTAAATTTTTGAATGTCCTTAAATCTGAGTCTTGAAAATAACTTTCTGAAGAATTTGGATCAAATGTCCATATTTAGGGAAGCAGATTAGCACATATTTCGTTAAATTCTTAAAACATTTACATGACCCGATTTCGACGAACTATTAGCTAATTTTTATATTAAACAAGCGTAGAAGCGGCAAAAACTAGACCGGAGTTTATCTTACTATGCACTATAAATTGTGATCCGGCGTCGTCGTCGCAGCCTCTTCGAATTAGCTCCCTTTCCATTATTTTATGCAATAACGTTTTAGCAGTTATTTTATAACCGCCTCTTTCAAATGTAGGCAAATTGTCAATTGTCACGATACATGGGGACAACCGTTAGAAAAAAAAAAACACTGAAAAAAGTTCCATTTTGACATTTGTGGCAGTTGCAGTCCGTAGGATTCGTCAAAAATTCCTCTTCTCACATATCATTTATTGGATTAAACCGTATTAAACACATTAAAGTTAAAAGATATAAAAGTTCCAGTTTTACAAACCTACGAAATGTGAGTAAGATTTTGATGGAGATCAACATATTTTAAACATGTTCGGTACGTAAGCAATATTACTTTTCACATATGAAAGGAACCACGAAGACAAATAATTCCGAGCTCTTCAAAACAATACTCCACCAATATGTAAAACGTCGGATGGCACAAGGATTAAACACAAAAGAAAATAGTTGTCAATATTGCAAAAACTAATACAGCAAAAAAGTGGAGCATACTCAGAGGAATAAACTCACCGCAACATTAGGTCAACAAATACCTTGTAATAAGCAGATCACGTGTAAAATCTAAATCTGATAAAAAATATCGGTCATCACTCCAGTTACGTCCTTGCTATTACAACAATTGAAACAAATTGCTTGAAACACCAGATGATCGTTGACAAAGATTTTGATATTTCTGTGGTCACAACCCATAACAGCCTAAGTCTGTTTTTCAATATTTTCAGTACAGGAGTTTAAAGTTTTGAATCTTCACTGAAAATCAGGAGGTGTTTTTTGGAAAACTGCTACAGATTCCAAGGAAACGAATTTCTTTACTTAGTTGTTAACAAAAAATAGCTGTTTATTCTCGCAGTCAAAAGATATTATCGAAAAAGACACTTAGGCTCTTATGAATTGTTGAACGAAAGAAAGTCAAAAAGTTCAAGTTGAGTTAGGCTATTATTCCTGATTGAATAAAAATTTTTTTGTTTGGAGAAAGACCTTAACTCAATTTATGTTTATCAAAAAACGAAATTGTAATTCGGAATAAGAGCTTAACTCAAGTTAGGAAAATAAAATTGTTTCTTTATTTTTTTTGGATTAACAACTTAAGTTGATTTAGGCAATGATGAAAAAATAATGTTTATATTTGTTGTAATCCTAAATTGACTTAGGCAGTTATGCCAAAACAGTCATTTAGAAAAATAACTTAAACTATTAGGTTTTTTAGGATTAATTGCCTTCCTAGAAGAGATACAAACATGAAAAAAATTTAAAGCAAATAAATTTAGATATGCTGAATACGATGGTGCTAATAACTCAATTGTGTCCTAATTTGAGTTAGGCTGTTACGGGTTGTGACCACAGATTTATATATGAAGACTTTTATATTAGTCTAATCAGGGTGCTCAGAATGATAAACTAGTTACAAACAAAACTTTTGCTAGAAAAGTGATTTCAATTAATTTTTTTACATATGTATATAAAAATGTGCGCAAATGCGATTTTAAAAATATTGGTACCTTAAATAAATATTTATATGGAAAAATGATTGCAAAACGTATTCAGCTCTGATTTTGATAACATATTAAAATGTCTCCCTTAGACATTTTAATTCGTATTATAATAATTTCGCTCAATCAAAATTCGAATATATAAATTCATTTTCCTTTTCTATTGCCAAATTATATTTCGAATGTCTAACAATTTCTATATGTAATAGTAATGACACATATTCCATCATATAATATTGATAAATAATTATATATATGTACACACAAATATATATGTATACACTTTATGATGTTTAAGAATTTTTCACAGAAAAAGTCTGCTGCTTATTAAATTTATGTGAGAAACAGGTCAACTGATGGCATCTGCTTAGGTTTGTTCTCAATTGATTATAAATAGACTTAACCATTAGTGAGAACCTTGCAATCAAGGATGAATCAAGACATGTGCAAGTGTTCAAATGTTTGGCTTGAAACCAGAAAGTTCTTTTGTTTTTTTTTTAAACCAAGCAGTAGTTAGTTTGTATCATACACTCGAAGAGCCTAAAACTTCCAACAAAATCTTTTCAATTAAAAGATTTCTTCAACATTTATCTAATAAAATTTTTCAGATTTGATTATAATTAATGTTATCTGTTACTCCTAAGCACAACAAGACTTGCTCCCTTATAATTAGAGTGCAGGGAAATCTTTCCCATACGGATTACAGTGTCCCTTTATTCCTTAAATATTTATTACCTAAATGCTCACTACAATATTTGTAATTACCCCTTTCACTGTGTTAGAAGAAGTATAAACTTTCTGACAACTTTTTTAAATGTTAATACACACACAAACCAATGCCATCCACGACATGTGACCGCACCGGAAGATTAACATTTAGAAAGGTATAAATAGGCTGATTGAAAACAAGTCTGGCAGATAATATACTTCAAAACATTTTAATGAGTTGTCTATCTAGCCTTCCAACTAAACAACACAGAATTGTTTATAAAAACGCTAAAAAGATAATCAGACCCACAAAAAAATATGATGAAAGTAAGAAATAGCCTTCGAATACAAAAGTTATGTTAAAAAAATCATCCACAATATCGCATCATCAAAGAGCATAATGGAAGTGGCGTTGTTTGTGTGAAACTACAAAATCCAAAACAATTACCATACAAAAGCTTGTGAATTTTATCTCCATACAGTATTGACTTTCTACAGACCGTAATGGCATAAAATCGTAATTCTTTCCATACAATTAGAGTTCCTCACTGTGCTGCCCTGCATTTAAACTGAATACAACTTTTGATAATGCAAATATTTATTATTACACACAGCGCGTATATTATACAGGCCTTAAATATTTGTTATATATGATAGTTATTTGCTCAACAAATCAGGCAATTCATGGTACTCAGTTGGTAAAGCAAATACATAACAAAAAAAAAAAAAAAAAAAAAAACAAGTTTTGTTGTAAAAGCTAGTACAAAACGTTCAGAGTTGGAAGCGAAGTTTAGAAATAAATGTTTTAACCCCAAGGAAAAATAATTGGCACAGGAAAGCTGCAGTAAATAAGAAGCAATCAAGCGCATACTGAAAATCGTGTGCAATAAAAAAAACTATTATAGAGGCGCCAATTTGTAAGAAAATAGCTAAAGATGAACTGATTTAAAGCGCTGTAAGAAATGTTTCGCCACTGTTTTGTACAAGAAATTATATTAAACAACTTTACAACCTTATATATTTCTAAAGCCACAGAAAATGTGGTATTTGAGTTACAATTCTTCAGAATAAACAAATATTCATTCCAATTCGTGATACTAAAGTTCTCTAGACATGTTTTTTATGAAAACTATAAGCATTTCTTAGTTTCAATACTTGCCTCCAATGTTCTGTGTACTACATATACTCATGGTAATGTACACGAGTTATAATATCTCTTCTCAAAAGAGTTTTATTATCGTTCGTTATTATTACTAAACAGTAAACATAGCAGAAATAGTTTCCTTTTGATTGTCGTGCTAAACGGACGATTTTTATTCTGCGCCAGGATATTTCCCTCGAATACAAAAAAAAAAAAAACAACAACATAATGACGTCGTGTGAACCACCACCTGCAATAGCACGCAATCCACGAGCGAATGTATTTATTATGGTCAACTTGGGCTGTGAAATGTTATATGTCATAGACCAAAGATTGAAAGCGCAACAAATAGTTGCGGAAAAATCCACACAAGGTATGCCGCTCCATTCAACCCTAAAGAAAATTGAAATACCATGGCATTACATATTTTATGGTTTATTTACCTTTGTACTTATATTTTCGTGGTTCGTTAGTTATGCATGATGTAACATCTGTTTTGTTGGAGCCGAAATTTATCGATTCTCTTATAGTGGGCTCAACTCAGCCGCAAGCTCAACTGCTGTCTGAGGAACATTGTAAATTTATGCTGAAGGATATAGCCACTTGCTCGTTGATGCGCCTAGATGATGTATCTATGGGTAAATTATGGAATCTTATGACTATGCTTTACAAGTGGCAATTATTTCACACAAAATATCACTATCAGCTAATGGACATCACCTTTAGACATTTGGCCGCTATTAGCGCTTTGTATCCTGATGAGAAACGTTCTATGTTGATTGATTTTACCAAAAACACATTACTGGACTTTTGGAATTCTTGCTCAGACGAAGAACAGCAATCAGTCTATCTAACAAATAAGGCGTGGTTGGAGAGCTTCCACACGAAAATATCGTTATTGATACGCTTGGGCTTTCAAGCTTTAGATGGAACTTTCTTTAAGCAGGTTGATCAGTCATATTTTAATGATTTTAAACATTGTGTAGGCGATAATATTTACGTCCAAAGTGCAGACATAGCTCAGCAACGAAAACAGGAGCTGGCGACCCTGCAAAGCGATTCTTCTTCGGCAGGCTGTGTTAACCAATTAGCGAAAATGTTGAATTATTCTCAAACCACGTCCAGAGCAGCAGAAGAGTTGAAGCCCATCAATATTAAGGATTTTCAAAAACCATTTGAAAATAACCTACAACAGTGCAATTTACTCTTCGAAGATCTGGATGTAAATGTGGCCAATACAGCGTCAACTACTTCCTCAGCATCTCAGAGTGGGGTGGGAGAATTTGTGCAGCTAAAAACTACTTACAATAGGCAGTATTTGGAGCCATTATCTTCGACTCCGCCAGTACGGTCAGCTCACTTTTCTAATAATTCCGGCGCGTCTTTGACTTCTGGCGTAGTTAATAAAGAACTGCTTGATTTGTACAGTAAATTAAACTAGTTGCACAAAATTTGGTGATTGTTTTGTTAAACTATTAAAATATTTATGTTCATTGTTTTATTTTTTGCTTGTTTTTGTTCTCTTTCGTTATTTCTTTGTTATTTTACAATTAACAAAATTGTGTTTTTTTTATGTAGTACAGAAAATATGGGAGGCTCTAATAAATTACTGAAAACATGAATGAAAATCTTTCGAGCTCAAAGAATTTCATTTTAATTAAAAGAAATGAAAACAGATATATCATTATGATTCACAGTGTTTTACTTAAGTCATTAAAAAATTAGTTGATGACAAAGCGAATAATGTATGACAAGAATTCCTAAAAAGCGATGCAGGATTAGAAGTAAAATTGAGGGAACATAGAGAAAAGTGTTGGAAGTAGATTTTGATATTTCTTTAGAAAAAAAACTACATGCAAAGGTTTCCATTTCTTTTCAGACTACCAGTTTTACGTTCACTTCTAATGGTTACATTGCAAAAATTGATATTACTCTGGTTCCTTTTAAAAATACGATGATATCGGCTCTTAGTCATATTCACAAAATAGTAATAGGCTTGGAAAACCCCAAAAAAATCTTATAGATCATTCCATTCATTATTCATCGTTTTCAATTCGATACATGGCAATATGCTTGTTTTACGCCGGATATTTATCATTCAGGCATTGATTTGTTTTTGAACTTCCGTTTTAATGTTTGCCTTCATTTCCGTCTTAGTCAAGTGTTCATCATCAGTTTCCTGTTTGATATCGTCACTTTTTGTTGCTCCGATCGTCCTATCGAAAAACTGAGGACTTTGATTCATTTTTGCTTTTAATGGCACAGCATCCACTAAAATGTGTAGAGCCATTTTAAGACTTTCCTCTGCGGAGCTAATTTGATGGCAGGGATAGTCGTCGCCATGTTTGGTAAGAAATTCACAGTATTTCCTATAGTTTTTCAAGGCAAAATCAAAGTCGAAAGCTATCAGGCTTTGTGTGTCAATGTCGTCGTTAACGTAGGGTACAAACAATTTGGGTTGGAGTTTTATGAACGATGGATAATCATTCTGGCAGGCTTCACATTTACAGGTGAATCGGTATTGTATCGAAAGGCTTTCAATGCGCTTGGTTTTAGGGAATATTGCAAAGTGCGCCCTAAAAAGATGAAGATGATTTAATAATATACATTATTGCAAAACTTCTGTTCATAAAAGTTTCTTTCACACTCACCCATAGTTGTCATAGAGCACTCCACCAGCAGGTATTGGACGAAATACAAATAAGTAGGCCTTGCAACCCTTATAGATGCGTAGCGTGTTGGGAGCACAAGAGTGATTAAGCAGCGACAGGAACGCAAAAGCTCCAGAAGAGTGTGTGGTATCATCCTTGGTCTCGTTCATTTGCTCCACCAAATCTATGCCATGCATGTTCGAAGGAGAAGTTTGTAAATGTCTGAACAAGAGCTCCGTGAAAAAGTTTTGACCCTCTTCGCCACCTAAATACTCTTTCAAAGGGGTATAGTTAATCATAAAATGCTTGAGTACTGCACAAACAACAGAGCGTTGAAATAGATCCGAAACAGAGCGCAAATGTTGATTGGTCACCAAGCCATGAATGGCCCGATAGTGTTCTCTCGGAGTAAAATTGTTGTAGTCTAAATCGAAGGAAGACCGATTCTGGTTTTCCGGTTCTTCACAAAAAGCTATCAGCTCCTCAATGGTAGGAAACAGTTGCAAGGCAGAGAGACACACTCGCAATGCAATGCCATGGATCTTATTGAACATAGTGTGGAGTAGATCAATAACAGGACATTCGTACTTGTGAAAAGTATTGACGGCTTGTTCACGACACTCCTCGCTGCAGAACATAACAGAACAACAGCTCTCGCAGGGTATGAGTGTCAGGTAATTCTCTACCTTGCAGGTGGCGCAGCGTATATAACGCATGGGTGGCAGTAAAGTCGAACAGAAGGGCTCCTCGGTAGCTATCAGATCGCCCACAACCAAATCACGTTTCGTGCAGATAAAACGACCCTCCTCGGCCGTCTCGCGCAATTCCAGGCAATCAGCAATGTTGGGCACTTGTGGGTGTGGGTCAAATTCCATTTGAAAATCATATGGCTGAATGTCTGGCGGCTGTGAGGCCAATAGTTTGCGACAATCTTTTTCGCGCTTATCCAATTTGTGCATCAGACGCGCTGGATAGTTGGCTTTACGGGCAAGTTCAATGTTTTGCAAACATTCACGATAACGTTTCCATTCGAATAAGACGGCCGAACGGTTGGCATAGCCTATGGAGAGATTTTCGGAACCGGGCTCGGAGAAGCAAATACTTTTGTTATACAGCTCCAAAGCCTGAAAAAAAAGGGAAGATAATTTTCAAGTTTACTTAAAATGATCACAAAAAGTCATAAAACTGTGTTAAACGTGACCAAATTCATAACTTTTGGATGGATAGGGTTACACTGTCTAGCAGCGCGAGGGGAATGGATTTAAGGAGATAATTATTTCTTTTTTATCAAATTGTGAAAATACTAAACAACTTCATTTAGCGGATGACTACCGAAAGTAAAGGAACATAAATAATACGTCATTAACTAATAAGTAAGACATACATTTCGGTTTAGTTTAGATTACATCATTAGAAATTATATCAAATATAAATTTCAAATTTATAGGAATTGATCAGCTCTATATACAAATTTTTCTGGAAGAAAGCAGATTGATCGGGAATCTTAGAAACAATGTTGATCGTCTACAAGACGACAAAAGTTTCTATAATGGAAACTCATACGAAATATGAATATGCCTGTCGACACGAGCTTATCTAACAGTTTAAAGCACATATTCCGCCCCAAACCAGATACCCACTCCTTTAAGTCTGTGGTCAAATCTCCATGGCAAAACAGTTAGAACTATCAAAAATTAATTTTATAGAGGTTAAGAACAAAAAACCTCAAGAAATAAGGAGAATAAAAAATAATTTCAGGTGATTTTCGGAAAAAGGTGGTATAGCTGCGCAATATATTTTCAAGCATTCCATAAGTTGTGGTACGAATGCTTAATAAAAAATATAAGGAGTCACACGACAACGTTAACTGAAATTGTCAATTCACAAAATTGCTACAACGAAACTGTGACTATAACCTAGAAATGGCATACGAAATGTTGGAATAACACCCTATTTAAGGACAATTATTTAAAAAGCGATGACATTCATTCTATAACAAAAAATTGTCAAAAAATTATAAATTGTTTGTTTTCTGGTCATATTTTTTATATCGATTTTCTAAAACTGCTATTTTACTAATTTGTGGTCACCTCTTTAAGAGTTTGTGAAATGGTGTTGTATTTCAATTTTACTGATTTTTTTTAACGTTTTCAAATGCTAAGGGAATGGTCAATCAATATTGCTACACTCAAAAATAGTGTAATCTTTAAGATTTGTTATGGCTTTCAACAACTTTTTCTAATTCTGGCGATAGTGTGCACATTTTTTAGAGAAATCACAGCTGATCTATTAAAAATGAGGCTTTAGGGGATACAACATTTGCAACTGACTGGGAATAGGTTAGTGTTATACCTAATATACATGAGTTATTCTATAGGAATTTTGACAAACTTCCTAACGACAAAAGTGTCGAGAAGAAAATATTCCACAGAAACATCGGAAATAGTATATTTTAATATATTCTAAGTTAGGGAGTCGTAACATAGAAATTACTAACAATGACAACTTCGTTGTATTATTCATCCTTTTTTAATGGCATTAATCTTTATGTCGGCAAGGTACATTTTCCCTCTATTCTCTTTATTTTAGCTAGCCTATTTAGCTAAAATAAAAATTTAGCCAAAATATGATAACGAAAAATACATTTTTTCTTTACAAGTTTCCCAATATTTTTTTTAAGAGTATCTGACGTTTCTTAAAAATGTTCGTTGTTATTGCATTCATTTTTTTTTTTTCAGATGTAAAAATCAACCAATTGAAAATATTTATTTTTTGATTAAACTAATCATAGGTCTATATGCCGAATGTTAATGTTATGTATTTAAAAAATAGATGTAAATGTCATTAAAAAACGTAAATGAAATGTGCTTTGGTTGGCTTTCATTCCCAATTTAGCCTTTTCAAACAGCTTTGTACACGTGTAGAAGCGGAATCCCCAAACGTTAGAAGTGTGGAAAATCTAACCTCTGTTACTCTATATTTAATAAAACATTTCGCCACTTCCCCAGGGATATTCTTATTAGAATAGCTCTTCGGAAATGCATATTTATAATTGTCCATTAGGATACTCGTCTTTTACTTTTAGGTATTTTATACCTGTTGTTATTGCACTCATTTTTTCAGAGAGATTACTCAAACTTACCTGAAAATATTTCTTATTTTTTAGAGAAAACTGCTCATTGCCCAACATGCGATATTCTGAACTACGTTTATTGCACTTCTCTTCGCGCAGTTTTACGCCCAGACAAATCTTCTCGATATATTTGAAATCCTTTAGTGCATGTTCCACAAAATTCACCTTTGAGTGATTCTCCTTCAACTCGTTGAACTTGCCCGATATGATGCCAATCAGCTTCCAGTCGTTCAACTTCTTCACCAAGTCATCACTGACATCGTACACATCCATGGTGGCGGAGTAGCGGCACAGCAAAAGCACGCTTACCCTGTGGGAGGTCTCGCCGGCAAAGAAATCCTTATGTAAGGGTGCAGCACCAAACCTACGTCGACACACCGACGTTCCAAATAGATCTCCAATCCGTTAAATTCCTATACAAAGCAGATGCCTGACAAATTCCTAGCGCGAATATGGACCAATCGTTCTCTCCTTGGTGTGTTTTGCTTGCTCTTTTTTGGGGATTAACAGTATGTGCCGACGACCATCCGGTTGATTGGTTGTGGTGTTGTGTGCATTTATGTCAAGTGTAGTAGAGTAATGCATGCACCGCCTGTTTTTTGTACTACGAAAACCCCTTGGTATCCTGCACTCTGAACGTGGAAAGTCCCTTTATGTTGATGTAGTAGTCGAGGATTTCAATGTCTGTGAAGAATGCGGCTAATAATTTGCTAAAACTCGTGTAAAAAATGCTGCAAATTTTTATTGAAAATTAAGCCGTGCTAAAATGCTCTTCTCTTGTTACTCTTGAATTAGTGATGGGTAAATTAATTTTGACACTGATCGAATATCGACTATAAGGGCTTAAACGTCTATGCGTATGCTATCGAATTTGTAAGTCGAAAATATTGAATTGCTTTTTTACTTTAAAGACTGATATCAAATTCTTCACGTGAAAATATTTACTTCAATATTACAGATCTACGAATTTTTTACACAGTAGTGATGGTTTGCAATCAAAACATTTGTTTTAATTTAATTCTCTTAATTAAAAAACGAAAAAATTTGTTCACGCAGCGATCACGTTGAAAATTGTTTTCTATGGGAACAGGTACTACAAATTGTATATGAGTTATTTCTAGATGGAAAGCATCACCTAACGTCACAAAAACATTTTTTACTATAACCATCTCAGCGTAGGCTTTAAAGCTTGGTACTAAGTTCGTTCATATGGAAACATGTACGAGTATTTCAATATTATTGCCATAAATTTATTGTCATAAAGATTTTTTACGTCACAATCTTTTTCTTGCCTTGAGAACAATGTTTTGAACACAAACAAATGGTTCCAAATAAATGATACACTTTTTCACGTAAATTCTGCAATGAGAACGAGTTTTTATGAAAATATTTTCCACTTGGGAAATATCACCAACAGAACAAAAAAACCTTTATGCTACAGAAACTTTATGAAAGTTGTACCAAATCTGTAATTTAGTAAAAATGTATTCTTCACGTGGCCGATCTTAGTGCGGAGCTTAAAAGCCAATATATACTAATACTTTGGTTAAATTTGCCCGCTAAACATCTACCAATCTTCTCAATTAGTGTGTTATCCCTTTTAAGACTAGTATATAGCAAAAGCGAAGTTTTCATCATATCTATTTATCCCCACGCGGAATACATCTTTGGAGATTTTTTTGAATTTTTTCAGTTTTAAATGATCGCAACTTTTTAACTCCTAAACCATAAATATATCTATAATCAATAATGGTTGAAACGTTGAAATTTTCTGGCATACAAATCTTCAAAAGAAATTGTTTTCCAAGTTATTTTTGTCGTCATCACTTTCATTAAAAGTCAAAATTGAGGGGAAATTATCACAATATCATACGGTTTTACATTTTTTTT
This sequence comes from Philornis downsi, assembly GCA_019455685.1. NCBI lineage: Eukaryota > Metazoa > Arthropoda > Insecta > Diptera > Muscidae > Philornis > Philornis downsi. Next base: position 411,450 of record JAHXMU010000808.1, read on the forward strand.
ACCAGAATTTCGATTAAAATTACACTTTATTTGCCTTTCCATTTAAGTACGTTAACACATACAGAAACAAAAACATATAAAGCGAATAACTCGAGGCAATTACCCAAAACGCTACAAAGCTGGTGCCTCTAACAATTCGAGTCGCTCTAGTGTGAATGCTTTCATTAGAATCTATGTTGACAATTTTTTGTCATCTAACTGCGTCTTGTTACCGAATTACCCACATTATTTTGTGGATAATTTGGTAACATTTTGGTATTAAACATTTGCCGTCTTTCTCAAATGATAATATCACATAGTCTTGCAAAAAGGTATATTTTGTTGTTATCGATAACAAATTGTGAGCGTGTTTTCAAACCGATCAGAACAAAGAACAAAGTTCAAATGATAGAAGTGGTGGTCACATTATTAGATAAATTCAATACAAAATATTTAAGATGCTTAAACGTCTCCAAATACTACTAACTTCTCACATGTGCCAGTTTTTGCATTTCTCACCAAAACTAATGCAATAAGTGACAAATTTGGTAAATGCAATCATATGTGGAAAATTTTGTTAACATTTTCAAATTATACTTTTGTTAGATTCAGCAAATTTATCAGATTTATCTGATGACATGAATTCAGATAAAAGTGTCAGATTTGAACCTATTAAATTTTGAAGTAACGATTTGAGAGTGACGAGATTTCAAAGTTAGATTTGTGACTTCAACCATTTGTCTATTTGTTCATATATGATTAAAGTAGGTTAGATTTGCCAGATATATACATATTATGACATGACCTCCTGGTTGATTGAACGCAATACATAAAATTACATTCGTTCAGTTAAGATCTTGTTTTCGCTTCGAGCAAAATTTTGATGCAAACGTGGTGAATAGCAATTGTCAAAATTTGCAGTAGCCAAGGCTACTATAAATTCAAACAGAAGAATGTGAAATTCTGACATTTGTTTGTTGTATTGTATGTAAATGTTTGCGTGTGTTCATGATGGTTATTTTTTCGTTTTGTTTGTTTGCGCGTATCAAAAATGTTCAAAAACAAAACATACATTAACATTCGCAGGCAGTGAAGAAATATCTTAGACATAAACACTGATGCCAGCACTTGCCACAGTAGTATTGCGAAAATTGGTGTTTTCATCCATCAAAATGTTATCTCGTCATTTGATGCAGCAAAATAACAAAATTTATTTTTCCATACAAAATTTTAGTTATCCAATGCATCCACGGAATAAAATATTTAATTTAAAACATGGCCTAATACGATTTATGCCAAAACTGATGTCAAACCAACGCTTGCACTTAAACTATCTTGAACAACCCTGTGTAACGTTACAACGATTAGCCGAGTCAATAGAAAAATGTGTTAACAAATAAACAGTTAGTTGCTGATATACCCTGAAGAGGTCGCGCTTATTTTTGTAAACAAACAGATGGCTCTGAGTCAAAATAAATTTGATGGATTATAGAATCTGTAGCAATTTAATTGGATTTAGGTAGTTAACTAGTAGTTTAGTAAGTTAGTTAATTAGTAAAGTAGCATATGGCTAAACATTCTGATTGAGGAGAATATTTTATACGTTCAGATTTTTATTAAACTAAATTATTCTCCATTCTAGAGAGTGTGAGATGTGGATGCTGGTTTCTACTCCATATCAACAATTCATTAGATATCAAAACTTTAGTGGGGTCCTGTATTTTGGAACTTGTTTACTATAAAATAAGTGACTTCAGGATTTGCCTCAATGTATGATTTTTTTGGATCCCATAACTTATACGGGAGATAGTAATAATTGTATGACATTAGGTGTATAATCTGAAGTACTTCTCTGTTAGTACCACCGTAAAAGTGACCTTGGCATCATTGAAAATTACAAAGTTCCGTAAAAATACATTTTTTTGAATTTAAACTTATTGCGCAACAATTTATGAGGCATAAGAGTAAAAGAATAGGTAGATTGTGTACTGTTAACACGTAATTCGAAGCCGTTCTTATGACTTCACTAACATCGGATGAACAATATCTTTTCCATTAGATGTTTTCATTGGAATTTGATTGGGCATGTAATTCGATTATCATCATATATTGTTTTATTTACCAAAATCATTTGTTTTATCTATCATTTGTTTCATTTACCAAATCAAGCGGATTCCTTTCGCCACCTTACCGCTGCATGATGGGGCCGGAGTATTTTGTTTTCTGTGGTTTGGTTTGGTTATTATGGGAGGATCACATACTCTACTCATTAAGCGGTTGAATATTCGAAAAATTGAATTCAATGACCCCTGACACTTAACTAAATTATTTACTAAGCTAAGAAAAAATTCCCGGCGGTTTGATAATCCGCTTAATCCTGTGGTTAAATGTAGAACACTTTTTCTGCTGTAGCCTCTTCGATCGTTCGCACAAAATGGGTCAGCCAACGCAATTCTTATATTTTAAACGATTAACCAAGACAATGTCGGGACACAGGTCATGATTTTGTAAAGTCCGTTTTCATCTGTGAATAACAGAAGTGTTGCATGCACTTGCGTCGTTCTCCAAAATTCTAAAGAGACTGATATCCTTCAAGAGCTATACAATCATTCCAACATTTCGATGCCCTCTTCATAGAAGGATATGTCAAGATACTTGAAATACGCTTGCCTTTCTTTTATGATCTCTTCATTACGATCCAAATCTGGAGCACCATCTTAACCTTTGCTAACAAACAATAGACACTGAGGGTTTACAGAATGCTTTAGATGGGGCAATAGGTCGAAGTTCAATTCAATGCAATTTATTCAGTGTGATCGTCGACTTGTGGCCTGGTTCATTATCTCTGTAAAAGAGCACTTTCTTCTTCGCCGTTTGGATCGTTTTTCTCTTGACGTCATCATCCAAATGATACAAATAGTATTTCCTATACACTCTTCCTTTTTTGCGAGTTTTTAAGATTTTGATCGGGTTGCGTATGGCTGTCATTAAGTCCCTTCCACTCACTGAATTTCCGGTTTGATGCAGGAGTGTAGCGGTGGAGCAATGGTGCATCTATTGTCACATCCATTGCTTCGAATAAGCAAACATTGTCGTTCTAATTTTTGTTCCAAAGTTAAGAAAACATTTCCCTCATACCCAAATTTTCAATGAAAATATTGAATACACTGCCTTTTGATATTTTTAGGATGCCAGCAATCTCTTGCACCTTCACTTCGACTATCGAGAATAATTCTCAGGAATTTTTATGGCTCTCTTTTAAACGACCACCCCATTAAGCATCATTGATGTACGCATGAACTTGTTTAAAACCAGTAAACCAACGATAAATGGTTGCTTTCAATGGAAAAGTATCGCCGTACCACTTTTCAGGTCATTGCAGACTTTGATTCTTATTTTTTCTATCAAAAATGAATGTTTAAGTAACACAAATTTCGTAGCTTCATTTACAGTATTCATACTGGCATACTGGCACCTCTGGTCGAGTAGTCGATTAATCGACAAGTGTGGTAAATGCTGTGTTCAAACTATAACGTGCGGATACGTCATTAAAATGTAGGCCGTGTTGTGAAACTCTAAAAATATATTTTTCAACATTCAAAGCAACCATAATGGTTAGATTCTCTGTTTTTCCGTCGATTCCTTCCAACGTTTGAGTAGACTGCAGTAACGTTCCGTATTTTGTTTACTGTGGCTTTCTATGTTATCTCCAAGCACGTGTATGCGGTACCAGGAAGGACTATGTTTGGTTGTTTATCTTTACTGAAGGCTTCACTTCTGCCACTGTCAATGCACAGATGTATCAGAACACAGACTGTCGAAAACAGTTTTATTTATGTCCATCTGTTTTTCTTGGATCTATCGTAGTATACATTTCTAGTCAGGCAGGTTATAGATGCCAGCAGTTTTCGTTTTGCTTCAACGTGGACATTGCACCGATTCTTTTAAAGAATCGGTTGGAATAGAGGGACGAATTTCTATTCACTCCTTATTGGTGCACTGTTGTCAGACATAAAGTTTAGCTTCATCGTCCTACCGCATTTTGGGCATAAAGTCTGAATATTTGACATAAAGTCAAATTTTGTTTTTGTTACTCATTTCAAAGTTAAAAGGATATTCTAAATCTAGACGCCAAGTTAAGCAAAATCTTGTTTGAAACCGGTAGTGTTGGCAAACCTTTCTGTTGCAAGGTTATTAAAGTCAGCTGATTGAACATCACTCGTTTCTGTAAAAAGTGGCGGGAAACATCAACTGACTTTCAAAAACTTGAAAACAATTGAAAAGTGTCTTTATGGAAAATGTTAGAGCAGGTATGTAAAATTATGACGAGATATCACTTTTATCACAATTTTTTTGTTTATGTATAATTTTATATAAAATCTAACAATTGTAATTGTGTTCCGTGAAGTGTAACTTGTTAATGGCAAAACATTGCAAAAATTTATAAATGGCAAATTGTCAACAAAAGTGTGTTAATGAGCAATTACATATAGATTTTCTTGTTCCATTTTATTCCATTTCGAAAAAACGCGTTTTTGCAGCTACATACGTGCTTGCTCGTGCTTATTGCTTATTATAGGGCTTATTGAAATTTGGAGCAGCAACAATCGAGTGAAATAAAATATGTGTTACAAAATATCAATAATGGCAGCTTAAATGACAATCAACTGAGTTCAATATCAAAACAAGTTTATTAATTACAGTATAAGCTCGCTAATCCGAATTAATCCTATTCGGATTATCGAAATATTCGGATTACTGAAAAGGCTGTTAAAATTTACAGTTTCTTTTTAATGCACTAAAACACCAGTTATAATTTGTAAACAAGTTTTATTTCAATCAAAAAAGAAAAAAAATCAACAACTGTGTAAAAAACAGAAAAATAATTCATTCGACTTAAAAGAAAAAAAAAATCAACAAAATAAAAATTATATTTGTTTTAGAAAGTTTGTAATGGTTGTCTGCTTTTTCAATGCGCATTTTTATGCCACGTTCCTTTGCCCAATCTATTGATGTGTTTAAAGCTTGTACGGCTTCACTATCTTTAACATGCTTAAACAAAGTAGGCTCTGCTTCAATGTTTTCAGCGTCCGATTGTGAATCACTGCTCATAGTAATGGAAGAGTCGTTTATCCAATCAATTATTTCGTCTTGAGAAATTTGCACGTCGTTATTGGAAAGAAATAAATTTTGAATTGCGCGGACTTCTTCATTATCTTGCAGACAATCTGCAGAGTCAATCTCAAGAAATTCTTGGTGCAATAATGCCAATGGGATGTTATCCTCTGAAGTCAATCTCTGAGAATGAATTTGCTTCCAACAGGACTTTAAAGTAGAATTCGGTACCCTATCCCACGATCGCTTAAGCAATTCACAGCGTCCTTCATGCTGAATTTTTTTAAAAAGGCATCCACGTGTGTTTTTGTTAAAAAAATATTTTTGACATAGTAACAACGATAAAAAGAACACAATAATAAAGAAAACACAAATTCGGTTTAGCGAGCTGCAATCAGTGTGGACTATAGAATATGCAATGCCAAATATTTTCAATTCGGATTACTGGATAACTCGGATTACACACCATTCGGATTAAAGAGCTTCCACTGTATATTAAAAGACATTAACCAAGTTGCAACCGTAACTTAGAGCGATATAAAGCAAGACCTTCTAATTAGCTAACCAATTTTATTATTATTATTATTATTATATTATTATATAAAAATTGATGAGCAGTTTGTTACACCAAGCAAAATAGGCCGCCCAAAATTAAATTATGAAGATGCTAATCCTAGGCTAAAAAGAAAACTAGCCATCAAGCTTCGCAAATGAACATACAACACCTACTTCTGCATTTCTGCAATCGAAATTAAAATGTAGACCTGTTGATATCCTTTATTCACAAGTTTCATTACAAAACTTATTACACCGTACGACTTACCGAATTCTTATAATGCAAGAGGAGATGCTTGAGCTACTTTGTAAATTAAGTTTTTCAAAACAAAAAAAAAAAAAAAAAAAAAAATGTGGAGCAAAACCGACACAGTTACTAAATACAAAGGATTTTAACACGGAGATTTTCAGTATTAAAACAAACAGTCTTCAATACGGAATAAGTCCTCTTCATGCATGGATCCGCTTTTTTGAGTTTATATTAAGAGCGTGCTATAGGCTTGAGCTCAAGAAATCTACCGAAACCTAATCCAAATGGCACTGGCAATGCAAATAATGGAAATACGATCAGAAAAGCATTTTCGAATTCAATAGTACTGATATCAGGAAATGATAACGAAGTAATTCGTCGTCTTCACATAATGTGAATTGCGATTTCTTTCCAGTATACCTAGAATTCAGACAAGTTTAAATACTTTAGCGCTGATACGTTCACAATATATGTGCACAAGGTATTAGTACATGGATATTAAATAATGAATAGTTGCTTACTTCCAGTTGGTAGCCTGTGAGAAACTGCATCGCAAGCCAGGAACAAACTATACGAGTATAAGATAGACAAAACATGCGATGCCAAAAAATGCAGTCGACTAGACAATACATAGTATAGAAGTTTCAACAAAGGCATGGATTCTTCTGATCCCTGATTGTCCAGTCCGTCTTGGAAGGAACGCAAAAGTAAAAACAAAAAGAAAAGCTTACCATCAGAAGTCATCGGTGGCGAAGGTGGCGATTTCGAAGATGATGAGCTGGGCATTTTTGAAATAGGTGATATAGTTTTAGAAGAAGAATATGAATAGGACTGACTTCTACCACGTGGAATGGTGAGCAGTATATACACTTTTTTTGATATTGCCTATGAATTTTAATTTATTTCCAGAATCAAAAAAAAAAAAAAAAAAAAAAAATCTGCAACATAGGAAGTCCATCTGCGTAATATGAATTAATAATGAGATCACTTTTACGTGGTTGAGGTTGTAATAAATATTTTTCGAAAAAGTTATCACATGGGTGATTTTTTAAGATTTAAGTTTTTCAGGTTAGCAGCACTGGTTGGTAATGACGTCCAAACGTCATTAAAGTGAAAAGTGTACAGTATACTCTGCCATCTCATCATGGAAAGTCTAACAAACGAGCAACGATTGCAAATCGTTGCAATTTATCATCAAAATTCCTGCTCTGTGACAAATGTGCATCGTTTGATACGACCATTTTATGGTCGTATATAATCGACCTGCTGAATCAACAATTCGTGTTGTTATCTCAAAATTTTGCACCAAATTTTCTTTGTTGGACATAAAACTATCGACTCGCATGCAGCCGTAGTGACCAGTGTTAATGAGAATCGTGAAATGTCAATTCGTTGCCGTGCTCAGCGATTGGGCATGTGTTACTCAACCACAAGGAATTTTTTTTGCCCCGATTGGCTGAGTTGAACTTGGTTGACATGTGGTTTCATCAGGACGGTGCAACATGCCACACTACTCGTGAAACAATGGATATGTTGAGGGATGAATTCGGTGAGCAGCGTATCTCTCGAGTTGGCCCTCAAGATCTTGCGATTTAACGCCTCTTGATTATTTCTTGTGGGGTTATGTCAAGTCGCTAGTCTATGTGGACAAGCCGAACACTATTGAAGCCTTACAGGATAACATAAGACGCGTTATTCGTGGAGTACAGGCCGAAATGCTCGAAAAAGTGACGAAAAATTGGACCTTCCGAATGGACATTTTGAGACGGAGCCGCGGACAACATTTACATAAAATTATCTTTAAAAATTAAATGGCAAATACCAATTTATCGATTCCAATAAAAAATTTTAATATATGATGCAAATTTGAGTGTTTTATTCGATTACTACGTTTAAAAAATCAGCCTTTATATGTCTTATTAGGGTAAGGGAACATATAAGAAAACTTTTTACAAAGTGTGATTTTAATGCTAATGCTGTTACCACTTACCAATTCAACCAGCCCTCCCAAAATGCCAAAATGTAAATATAAACTTATTTCAATTCGATAGAATCAATAACAACGAATTTGTTATAAATTGAACAGATCGTTTATATGACGCCTATATGGTACACATATACTGATCTGAACTGAATGAAATTTTGTCCAAAATACGTGCGCAAACCAATTTTGGTATACACATCTCCATGTTTACACTTTATGGCCAGTGGCCAACGCATGCGCAATGTAAGTTTCGGAAATTGGTGATTAAGAGTCCTTTTGCAGCTATCACATGATAAGTGAAAAGCATACTTTATTCCTGAATGTTATAGAAACCGTCTCCTTGTTCAGAAGCAGTAAAAATTTCGTAGCACATTGTAAGTAGCACATTAAGAAAAAAAAAACTAAAAAAAAACATTATATTCATGAGCTGCATGATTGGCAGATACACATCACCCTATTTCTCAGGCTCTCTGCGGCATAATTTATCATACTCAGTTTAATTTCAATTCGACTCTTCACATCCAAATGCAGTTGTTGCGACAGTTCTCATCGAAATAATCATTGTCATTATTTTTCAGAATTGTCAATCAGCAATTGAAGCAAGAATGTCAAAATGTGAGAAGCATCTTTATTCTGGAAAATCGTGGAAGGAGTATGTCAATAAAAATGTCGGTGATATAAAAAAAACCTTTTATTCTCTCATTTGCATTAATTTCCATTTATTTCAAAAAAGCTTTGCAAGAAGATATTTGTCCTACATTAAATCATATCCTTGGAAATATTTAATGAAAATAAATGTACGATTACCACTAAAAAAACTAATAGCAGAACACAGCTGATGCTTTATAACATTTTGCGAAATTGCATGACGGGATAAAACTTACCGCATATTAATTACAGTGTCCTTCTGGACATGTCCTGCAGCAAGAACAAACAAAAGACACTTGAAAAACGCAATTGAAAGTTCACCTCCCTCCTAATGCTACATTTTAAAATGTTGCTGATACTACAACATCGACTATAAGTAACAGCAGATAGCATACAACCAGTTGAGACAACGGCATTAATTAAGGTCGTCCATTAAATTCTCATTGTTTGATTGACGATTTCGCATGAAATCCATAATGGATGACGATTCATTTCACATCCTTCAAGCAATTTATTCATACGAAATGCCAAACACAAGTCCATTTGGACAAAAAGCGTTAACAAATTCATTATGCCAAGGAAATGTGTACACACACGCACACACACTTATGAAGGCAATGCAAGACACACGTATGACCTTTGACGTTATGTGAGTTTAACATTCAACGAAGAAAAAGCAACAGCTGAGTTTATAACGCACGTTCTGATATCCGCAGGAAATCAGAAATTTTATACGTCTTTGAATGAAAGAAAAAAAGCTGTTTAAAATAAGTTTAAATTTTAACACATGTTTAAGCCAGCACACATATAAAACAAATATATACGTATACAAAAATTAGAAAAGTTTGAAAACAGCTAATGCTTGATATGACAAATTTGAATGCTTTATTTCCAGAACAAAGTATTTGCTCGGACAAAAAATGGAAATTCCCAAGGAAATTTTAGAAAATCACTATGGAAAAGCTTGGAAGTCAGCGAAAAGTGTACTCCGCAGTCGTTTAGAAATTAATTTGTGGCAAGTTGGATAAATCGTTATAAATCATTGGGGAAACGCTTTAGAAATCTCTATGAACAAGCTGCGAAATCGGCAAAATTCATATGAAAAATACGATATTTTGTAAACTTTGCGTTAATTATAAAAAGAAGTTCAGTTTGTAATAACAGGTAAATGTCTACAGAAAGGTCAGGAGATTACTGAGAAAAATTTGGAAAGTCGTCTAAATTTATAAGAAAAACTTTAAATACATGTATCCTCTAACTTAAACGTCGAATCATATCGTAAAAATCTGGGAAACCGCAATAAAAAGGTAATAAATCATTGTGAAAAAGGTGAGAAAACTTTGAAATTTATATGGAAAACTATAGATGAAGTTGCTTTCCAAGTTAAGCCTCTAAACGCAAAACCGAACTTAATTTGCGATAACTCTGGCAAAAAGGTGGTAACACTAGCCAACAAGGTTTTGGACTGGAGCAACCAAATATCTTTCCGAGGGTAATTTGGTGGGCTGAATTCGATTCTGTAATTGTTTTTTTCTATCACGTCAGGATTTCGAGGTACTCGTACAAAAAAATGTTTTTATTCGTTTTTTTTTACACAAAAAATCATTAGTTTATTTAAAAATCAATGATTTTCAAAAGTGAATGGCTTCATTTGAACGTCGTTTGTATTTTTTTGGTTTGGTTTCACGTATTAGAGTCCAGCAATAGTCTCCCAGCAAGCTTTTGTCTCAAAATCCTTGATAAGTTCTTTCTTTCGCTCCCCTTGTTCGTCGCGCACCGCACCTAGGTTTTGTGGAAAAAAGCTAAATGCGAATGAAGAAAATGCATTTTGACTGACATTCGGGGACCTAATTCGTGATAATTTTTCAATAATTCAGCAACAATTTGTCTGTAGTTTTCACTCTTATTGTTTCTGAGAAAACTGTTTCACGATGCTCTTGAAAGATGTCCAGGCTGCGTATTCTTTCCCCAATTAACATTGTGAAAAATTATCATCATTCAATAGCTTCCTGATCTGAGGGCCAACAAATATGCCTTCTTTGATTTTAGCATATAAAATTTTAGGAAAACCCGTTAACAAATATTTAAATGCTGCACCATCTTTGTCCAGAGCCTTGACAAAGTTGTTAAAAAGGCCTAATTTTATGTGCAACGGCGGAAAAAGAACGCCATTTGGATCAATTAATGGTTTATTTGAAATGTTTTGCTTTCCTGGTGAATACTCGGTTCTTGTTGGCCACTCTGTTCTGACGTAAGACAAAGGAAACAACAATATTATGCGAAAGCTCCTTGCATACCAGTCAACGAACCAATGACCTGGAACAGATTAATTTACTGTTATTTATGATGGTCTATACTATATATAGAAAGAAATTTTAATCACACACCTTTACCTCAGATCGTCCATTTATTATCATTGTATTTGAGTAATGTCAAAATTTCAGTCATTGATTCGTACATTTCCTTTGTATTAACGGCATGAGCAATTGCTATGGATGGTTTTTCATTCCGATTATGCAAAAGAAGAGCCTTTAAACTGTACTCAGAGTCATCAATAAATAGTCTCCATTCAGTTTTGTTATATGGCTGGTTCATTTTTGAAATAAACCATTAATATCAGTACAGTATAGAATAGAGTGTTTGTTTTTAAAAATATGCAGCCAATTCCAAGCTTCTATCTTTTGTCCCAACTACAAGATGTTTCTACTGCGGAATGCGTGAAGCTAGTAATTCTGCGTCTTGCTTCGTTAAATGTAAATCCCGAATTAGATCATTCAGCTCAGCTTAAGTCACTAAATGGTGTTCACCACCAGCCTGATGCAAACTACCACTGCTGGTGAAAGATGTTTCGGAATCACTGCTCGTAACACTGGGAATGACTGGTAATGGATAATTTGGAGGACATTAAACGGGTTTAGGAACCGATGGGACATTCGCGTAGGTAATATTTTTTCGCAACTTTTGTTCAACAGAAATAATAATCGGTTTGGTGGTTACTAGATCAAAATACTGGAATTGAAAAATTGAAGTAGATCTCCTTGCCATTTGGCCACCTGCTTAAAACAGTTCTGCAATTGTTGCAAAACACTGTCGGTGTCCACGGTTTGTTCAAGTTTCTGACAGCAAAACCAAAATAATGTAAATATGCATATTTTAATCATTCTGGTATTGCATATTCTTTTTTTCTAACCAAGTATTCACCACACACAAAGCAAAGATAGCTTGAATCAGTAACACACGATCTCCTCGACATGCTTAAAAGCTACTATTATGAAGATTTAGAATGAATTCGGGCTTCTGTCAAATTAATAATTGTAAAATTGTAGTGTGAGAGTTGACTGTTTTACAGTATTGCCAGCTTTAAAAAAACATGCTTCCCTAATTTTCCCTAATTTGTAGACCAGTGTAATCGAAAAACTCTGTATAACAATTGTAAATATATTGATTTATAGATCAAATGTAAAGACGAAAGAAGACTATTTAAATTGCGAATTCGATTCGATAGAAATTATAAGTCCGGTTGGCTTCGATATTACTTGGCAAGTGGCGTTTTTATTTTATAAAAATAAATAAAATTTCCCAAGCGTCTTGACTTTAACAATTAAGAAAAAGTCTCAACTGACATTACATTTGAAATTCAACATGCCAGAGAGAACAAAGTTCACTACGAAAAATTCATTTAAAAGATGACATTGAGGGGCGACTTGGGAATGTAAAAACATTAAAAAAAAAAAAACAGGAAACAGGATAAACAATAAGCTTAAAATGCGTTTATTTCTTGAACTGGTCGTCCGGAGTTATTATGGGAAAACTAGGAAATAGCCATTAAAAAGCTGATAAACACTTTGCTTTAAGTTTGTCGATTTCACAAATCAGACATCCAATCATAAAAATGGCTTAATTTGAGATCACTTTGAAATGTCTGGGAAGAGTAGGGAAATAGTTGAAATTCGTGTAAAGGCAAAAAGAAAATTTCTTCGTGATAATTATGGAAAAGATGTAAAATCGATATAAAAAGACAAGCTAAATTTATAAATTTATATAAATTAAACGTATATAAAAAAATACTAAAAACATAGGAACCGTCTAAATGCTGAAAGCAGCTTTATATGTATGTGTTCACGATGTAAAAATTAAAAAGAAAAAAAAAATTCGTAGAAATTTGAATTAAAACATCGAAAGTCCTTATCTCCTAAACAAAATGTCTAATATGAAAAAAGGTGTGTATTTGTGTCCATAAGTTAAAAATTAAAAAAAAATTGGAAAATCATCAAAATGTATATAACAAATTTTGATCGCGTTATCTTATAAACAATGCATCCTAACGAATCTAAGATTTGGGATGTGTGCAGAAAACGTCGAAAATTATATGAAAAACTTTGAGTGCGTTTATCTCTAAACATCAAATCAAAAAAATGAGCTACAGAATTAATGACATTTATATGAACAATTTTTAATTTGTTTTTTCCTATACGTGGAGATGAGAAAATCTCATAATCAAGCTGAAAACTGTTAAAGCTGAATTGAAAAATCTTTATTCTGTTTATATCTCAAACTAAGAGTAGAAAAAAACAGCAAAATATTCAATATTTAGATGAAAAGCTGTAATTTCGTAGACCGGCCATCAAACATTAAAAATGAGCTATGTTTGCCCTCAAAATGAGTGAGTGTTGGAGAATCGCTAAAAATATTTGGTAACTCACTATGAAAAACTTGCCAAACCGGTATTCATAAGAAAAAATATCGACAGGTTTATGTTCTATGAGTTTGCCTATCAATTATGTCTCAAACCGCATTTATTTCCTAACCTATTCGTTTTAATCGCATATGAGGACGGTCCCAAAACAAGCCGACCTGACGTATAGGTGGTGCTAGTAATTTGAAAAAATTATTCTGGTAAAAAATTTCAAATCTTATAAAACATACGAGCATGTTTTAAGTTTGAAGACGCTACGTTGTTTAATATTTTTATTTGAATCATCAAAATTAAATGATCCCAGTGAATTTGTAAAGATGGAAAAATTGGTCATCGTTGTGTAGTTCAATATTTACATTTAAAAGGTCTCAGTTCAACCAATATTAAAGCTGAGCTGGATTCTGCACCTCCATTTACGACTGCTAAATATTGGGTAGCAGAGTTTAAACGAGACCGTACGAGCTGCGAAGACGAACACCGTAGTGGTCTACCAATTGAGGTGTCTACACCAGACACGGTCGTATATTGACCGAAGATTTGAAGATCGGATAGTTGTTCGCAAGATGGTTGCCGCGCTTGCTTTTAATAGAGCAAAAACAGTGTCGTGAAGCAACAACAGCGTGTTTCAGTAGAGTGTTTGGCACTATTTCATAGGTCCACCACTTCACACCTGAGGCAAAGGAACACCCAAAACTGTGCAGTGGAATGGGAGAATGGTGTTCAAGGAAGGCGAAGACGGTTCCATCTGTAGGCAAGGTCATGGCGTCTATTTTTGGGTGCGCATGGGCTTATTTTTATTGGTTATCTTCAGAAAGGAAAACCCATAAACAACGAATATTATACTAATTTATTGCAGCGTTTAGGTGATGAAATTATGGAAAAAAGAATACGTTTGGCGAAAACGAAAATGTTGTTTTATCATCGTCCACTATTGCGATGACCAAAATTAATGAATTAATGATGTAGCTCCATTGGACTATTTTCTATTTTGTAACTTAAAAAATGGCTGGGTAGTAAAGATTTGTCAACAATGAGGAGGTGCAATCTGCAATCATTATTATTATTATTATTGTTATTTTATTATTATTATTGTTATTTTATTATTATTATTATTATTTTATTATTATTTTTATTATTATTATTATTATGATTTTTAGTATTATTATTATGTTAAGTTTAGGTTAAACAATTTTTACTATAAACATTGTACAAAAGCTATTGAACATTGCTGGAAAACGTATATCGAGTTAAAAGAAGATTATGGTGAAAAATAAAAATGTTTCCCAACATTTTTAGTTAGTTTAGTTCAGCTAATTTTGGGACCGCATTCGTAATTTGTGATCATAATGAACTACTATAAAAGTGGAATAAAATTGGTGTAAAAAAGCTGTGAAATCGTAAAATTTCTCCTAAAAAGTAAGACGTGACAATATTGGAAAAAGTTATAAAACAATTTAAAAAATCACCAAGAAAAAATTGGAAAATCATTAAGATTCATATGAAAATTTTTGATCGATTTTATCGCAATAATTAAGTATCTAATCGGCCCGAAACGGCTTAAGTTCGTGATCACTATAAGAAATGTTAGGACATTTCTACGAAAAATTTTGGAAATTGTTGAAGTTTATATGAAAGACTTTAGATTTTATTTGTTTTTTCTTTCTTTTTCATAAAAAGGTTGATAATTTTGGATGGTTATGATAAAATAGAAAATATTTGGATTTAATTGTTGGGACACAACACTTTTTAAACATGCTATTCCATTGACAACAACTAAGTAAAATTTCAGGACAACTATGTAAGCATTAAGGCAGGCTATAAAGAACATGTCTGTATACATGTTTTTGTTTTTAATTACAAAGTTTGGTATCGTGGAACGTTGGGAGTGAGAGGAACAAACATAACTTACTGTCGTAAACGAAATTCTAGAAAAGTCCTATTTACGGATAAAGAGGGAAAGAGATTGCACATATCATACATGAATGTTCTTGGAGCGGTTTTGATAATCTTTCTAGAATATACATTTAGAGAAATTACACTCACATAATACAACTCGGCCATCCTAGCCATGAGATCACCTGACCTCATCACATACTAGATTTTGTGCGTCCTTTAAACTACGGTCGAATATTTTCTACTGCCCAAACGCCTTTAAACCTCCTCAAAACTTTAAATATTATAAAAGGCCCTTATATTTGGGAATTAGCTTAAGAATATGCTTCGTAATCTTCAGTGAGCCGTATGCTCATTTCTCATAGTCTTAAGTCAGCCGTATGCTTTAAACTTTATAATCTTCAGCGAGCCGTCTGCCCGCCGCTTCATAATCTTAAGTGAGCCGTATGCCCGTTACTTCATAACCTTCAGCGAGCCGTCTGCTTGCCGCTTTATAATCTTAAGTGAACCGTATGCTTGTTACT
>JAHXMU010000808.1:427103-479322 GCA_019455685.1 Philornis downsi
TTAAGTGAGCCTTATTCTCGTTACTGTATAATCTTCAGCTTTATAATCTTAAGTGAGCCGTATGCTCGTTACTGTATAATCTTCAGCGAGCCGTCTGCTTGCCGCTTTATAATCTAAATTGAGCCGCACGCTCGTTACTTTTAAATCTTAAGTTTTTCTAAAAATCATTTTCTTTCATAAGGTCTAACTCTCCCTCCCTCTCAACACTGCACATATGTTCTCTGCTCGCTCTCATCTAATCTTGGTCATTCCCCTCTGGACTCAGCCGGCACTTCGTTGAGGCGAACAATGAGTGCGCTTTTTGCTCTACTTGATGACATGCCAATTTGCTGTCACTTTTCTCTTAAACTCTGTGCTCTTTATTTCACTCTTCGGCTCTTATCCCACTTCTGAGACTTTGGTATCGTGGAACGTATTTCCACATCAACGTCAACTTTATTAATTCCACTCAAATGTACAAAGTTGCTCTATCTAGAAAATGCTGCGATATTACAGAGAAATCACATATTTACATAGTGGGTGCAACAAAGACAAACTTATTTACAGAATAGTGTTGTATGTCATAGACTTAATTCTAGAATGTTCTTATTTACATAACAAGTGAAAAGGAGATAATAATAGACTATGTAATGGGAGTGAGAGGAACAAACATAACTTTCTGTCGCAAACGAAGTTCTAGAGTTCTATATCATATATGAGTGTTCTGGGAGCGGTTTTGATAATGTTTCTAGAATATACACTTAGAGAAATTACACTCACATACTACAAAAGATTACACGTTAACTTTTCATCTTATTTCACAAAGTTACCCGGTTGATTTTGTGAATTATTGCACTTTCCTTAAACATGTTTAATATTCATTGCCACAGTATAATGTTATAGTGATAGTGGGATAGAATTGAAGTTTTCATATAAATAATGACCATCTTTTCATTTGTTGCATGCTGTCGCTTAGTCTGATACATTTCTATGTTCATTTTCCTATTCTCTAAGCCATTTTGTGTTACCTGGCGATTGCTTTACTGTCCTTTTCTCTAACAGTCTCTCGGGCAAATTTCCATTAAATTGTAAAGGAAAAAATAACAACAACGCTACGTGTAAAAAACAGAAGGAACGAATGAAATGCGAATTGATACGCGAGTATCAATTTAATTTATTTAATTTATTTGAATTTAAATCTACCTCTTAGGGCAGTGAACAGACGGAGCCTCTGAAAGTAGGAAACACAATATAAATTGCCTAACTATATTGTGAGAAATTAGTTTCTTCTTTTTTTTTTAAATAGTAATCGAATAATATTGAAAAAATCCAACAATTGGAACAATAAACAGAAATAGGCGGAAATAACACTTTCGATCTAGGTTCAGATCCTTAAAATCATCCCACCCCACTGAAAATGATGAAAATGGCGAAATGGTAATGAATGACAGTATATTGAAAATACGAGTGGTGGACATCTTGACTGAGCGAATCAACAAGAAGTCTTAATTAGAGTGCCAGAAGAATTTAATTTGATTTTCCAAAATTGATTACACGCTTTCGTTCTCTCTCTCGCGTCTTCTTCTAATTCTTGCCCTATAATTTGACACGCATTCTAGCCTGGTATTATCTACAGCATTTTGGTAACCTAATTTTGTTTTATTCTAACTGATGGCAACTATTCATGAGCTGTTATTACTTGGCTGGATATGGTAAAGAGAGTGCTTGGAAAATATAAGATTTGTATTACTTTTTTTGTAAAATTTTCTATGTAATTTTTTTATGTATGTCCATCAAAAATTGAGACATTTGCTTTAACATTTTAAACGTTTGTAAGTTTTTAGTGCCACAATATTGTCTTGATTTGTATCCCATGTCAAAGTTTGTCGGAATTGATATTTTTGTGAAATGTGCAAATCGGATTCAAAGTGCATTGTTCATGTGTACTTGTAATTCTGTGTACAAAGAATTGTATTTTTTCTGCATATTTTCAGAGTTTCTGAAAACAGGAGATTATATTAAAATCGTAAATTAAGTAATACATTCTTAAACCAATTTAAACAAAATTGACCTATGGAACAATTGATTGAACAACTGATATATATATTTTATAATTTAAAACTTAGTAGATGAGAGCTTCATTCATACTAAAAGTTCTCGCGTGAGAAAATATTCATAGAATTCATAAGAATTGCAAAAAAGGGTAAACTTCATCCAGTCAACATAATTTTCTTTCTGTTTTTTTTAGGACACAGAAGAATGAATCAATGCTGTTGCTACATAATCAGCCTGCCTGTAAGTAGATGTATGTATATACAATTGATTGATTATGCATCAACAGCATCGATACCGTCAGAAAAGGATCTGAAGATGGACTTGTGACTTAGTCCGAAACGCATCATTCTTATGGCTGATTAGTAGATTGTCTGTCACTCTAAGCAAATATTTGAAAACATTTTCAATTTGGAAATATCGACCTGACCTCATAGCCTGTTTGGTATACATTTTCTTTGTTTTTTGCCATTAGATTTAATTACTTTGGAAAAGAATTTTAAACATTATTATTTACTATTAACTAAACCAGTTTTTATGACCACATATCGTATGACTCTTTTTCTTAAGCGCAATTTATGACTAACATTATATACTTAGGTTAATATATTTATTATTTATTTATTTATATCAGATCCGAATATTATAATATTTATGAAACAAACTTTTTAAAGCCATAAAAATAAGAAAGAATATATTCTGATCCGTTTCACATATTAAAATGCGTACTCGAGTCAAATATTTTCTATCCATCAGAACAAACAGTAATATTGCGTTGCATAAAAAGATCGTCCTTGATTTAAATATTCTTAACCGAACCAAATTTGTCTAAATTACTAAAAAAATCTACAATAAACGGTAATTTGAAAGTTATATTTCACGGGGCAGTCCACGTTTGACCCGATGAGTTGAAATTGTTTTCTGTGTTTTTCATACATTAATATGAACTTTAAGTGGTCGTAATCACAGAAATAAAACCAGTAATAACATTTCTCAAAAATTGTTGCATTCTGTAATAATATTTAGCGTTGGTAGCATTCAATCCACTATATGATACGAATATGTTTGGATTTAAAATAACCTGAATTCAGAATCTGATTTTATCTCAAAATATTTATTAAAAAGCTGATGTACTTAGTAATGTTGACATTTATTTTTACTTAATAGGGAAAATTTGTACAATAACAAAATTCGTTTATAGTTCGTATGAAGACATTGAAATATTAATTTTTCTACACAAAAATTTTAAAGTTTTAAAAGTCTACTTGAATAACTTATGCTTATCTACTTCGCAAAAAATTCTCCAAGCTATTTCACATCAAAATGAAAAGCGTTTTGGCTTACACTCGTGCGCAATGTCTCGAAAACTTGAATCAGGAATCTGAGATTCTTCAGTTTATTCGCCACAATATCTTTTCGTAGTCACATCGTTTTCCTTTAAACTGAATGTTACTGTAGTAATTTTTAGTAGAATTATTTTAGGCTCCACTCATGCCGAATTTAATTCAATTTTAATTGAAAAGAAGTTCAATTTAGCGGGACCGATGATGCTTAAAATCGCTGCCATACGAGTTCTGACCTAACAAAGAAGACACAAAAAAGTTGGTAAAACGAGCTCGATACACTTTTTCCAGCGATATTCCATAGCTTCTATACCGTTTTTATAGTAAGAACTGTCAAACTCGTTAATGTAGCCATCAACTTCACTTCACTTTTGGCAAATCTTTTACCACCGAATCATTTTTTCAAGTTTCGAAATAGAAAATAGTCCGAAGGAACTAAATCTGTCGAATAAGGTGCGTGATGAAGCAATTCAAACTTTAATTCAAAATTTTAGCCATCACCATAATTTGACCATTCCATAATTTCATCACCTAATCTTGCAATGAATTAACATAAATTTTGCTGTTTTCTGTTTTCCTAAGTGCATCTTTGGAAATGGTTCTCCCATTGCAGACCATTGCTTTGGCTGTTCTTTGTCTTAGGTGTGACGACATGGAATCATGTCTCATCGACGCAAAAATTCGGCTTTATTGCAGTGAAATATCGCCAAATACTCTACTGAAACACTCTGTTTTTGCTTCACAACGCTGTTTTTGCTCATTTGGAAGCAAGCGCGGCGCTCATCTTGCGCACAGCTTTCTCATCTTCAAATCTTTGGTCAATATGCGATGTATAGCACTTTTTGAAATTCTTATAAATTCGACGATCATCCAATATCATTTTGTGGATTTTCTTCACCGTGTGTGGCGTGAACACCTCAATTAGTCAACCATTACGGAGTTCGTCTTGGCAGCTCGTACGGCTTCGTTTAAACTTTGCTGCCGAATATTTTACAGTCGTAAACGAAGGAGTAGACTTCCCCAGAGTAGAATCTAGCTCGGCTTTAATGTTGGTTGGACTGAGACCTGTCAAACGGAAATTTTGAATTACATAACTGTGACCAGTTTTTTCAATGTTTACAAATTCAGTGAAATCGTTTAATTTTGATGGCTAAAATAAAAATACTTAACAACGTGGCGCTTTGAAACTTAAAATATATGTATATATGATTGACTATTTTCACCAAAATCATTTTTGTCAAACTACTGGCGCCATCTTCACATCAGATCGGCTACTTTTGGGACCGCCCTCCTTTGTACAAGCACATTTAAAGTATTTGTTTGTATGCGAATCAACGCAGTTATCATATTACCCCCTATATAGCAGTATATTTTCAACGTTCCCTCGCCTTTATAAAAGATGCGTTTAGTGCCGTAGATTATCCCCGTTGATATTTATTGTCTTTTCACATTACAAGTTTTTTTTTTTGTTCTCCGTTATGTTCATTTTAACGAATAAACAAAAAGAGATGGAAGAGAAATATAATTTAACACTTCGTTAAGAAAAAAAAAATCAAGCCAACTTTAAAAAGGATGAAATGAAAAGTTTTAGGTTCCTCTGCAACACTGAAAAGTGTAATGGATGTGTTCACATAACCCAGTAAAATTACTGACAATTGAAATTCAATGAAATCTTGATGTATTTACTTTGTTCTCCATTAAACCAGCAACGGCTGTAAGGTTAGTTTTTATGTAAAGATTTTAAATTACAAAATATGTTTTAGTTTGGTTTTCGGGTTATGGCGTTTTCGTAATTTTTCATTACTTTGGTATATCGAAACGTCTGGGTTGTTTCCCAGCGCAATCGGCGAATCACAAAGGGTCGCCTTTTAAGTACTGTCAGAATATATTCTAGTTTCCATTATTACGGTGTACACACATTTTCGTGTACTTATTTTAATTATTCTTCACTTGTTGCATACTATTAGGAAACCTGTGGATGGACCCAGAGACGAAAGGCACATTCCATTTAATAATAAACTTTAGAAGCTTCACGCGCAAAAATAACTCTCGTTGTAAATTACTTTAAAATGTTGCTCATTAATTTTTCCTTGTTGCTGTTGCAGAACATATTTATATCACAAGGGGAAGTGGAAAAAACGACGAGAACCAGAAACACAAATAGAAGACAGGGAATTTGGCGGTGGCTGAATTGGAGGGCGATACAGCATTAATAATTTGTAGGACTGAGGAAAAGTTAAGTCAAGGTTGTTGTACGGAATCTTCTACAGAAAGTGGCAAAGGAAATATTCCGAAAAATAGTTATTATTCGTAAAGGGGCAAGTGAACTTTTATGTAACGCAACGAGACAACTTTTACAAGGAGAATAAGAAATGTGTTTCCTTAAGTAATTATGGTACCTACTATGTTGAAGAGTATTTTAAGATCATTGTTAATTATAAGTGTATCTCTACAGAATTGTAAATAGTTTATAACATGAACCGAAATGAAAAATTTATGTTGATGCATTCAGTGTAAGCCATAAATTGAAATTATAATAATACCTCATATTGTGTTAACTTAAATCACCTTCTAGCAATCTCTTAGTTCCGAAAAATAAAATGTTTATTCAGAGAACTAGCGAACGAGCTCCATATATGCAGTTTTGGATATGTTAACTAGATGAAGTTTGCTGATATTGCAGTACGATTCCGTGCTATTTGGCTAAAACAAACCAACGCCAGTTTCTTGGAATGATTACCACATAATACCTTTGGTGCAACATAAATTTAGTTTCCTTGAGATGAAGAGGTTAAAAATGTGGAGATTTTAAAATTTTTTTTTATTATAGAGATTTTAACTCTCTCATCTTAAATACTCAGATTCGATCAACTAAATGTCTCCAGTGCTTGAAGCGACGTCTGAATACATACTAGGGTATTACTCTAGCGAATATTACCGTAGGTTTCTTTCAGTTAATACCACTGACTTTGAAGCGATTTAACATCTCTGCAGTATTCTTATCTATGGCAGTATACATAAGAATATAGAGAAGAATAATATAGAGATTTCGGTTAATCAACGTCAATATCCTCTAGAATAGTAGCATAGCTTAAAGGGTGCATTTGTGATGCGTTAAGAAAAGTGAAAAAGGGAGCCGAAATGGCAAATAATGTTATATCGCTGGTAGCGTTCTCTATATGGAGAAACGATTCCAATTTATTTAAATGAACTTGAATTTAATGGAATTTGCTACGATTTCTTCCCATTCCTTATTATACGGTCATAGGAGAAGTACATAGCTCATAAATGGCATTGCATGCTGTTGGGCTTAATTAAGCGATTACACATGGCTTTGCAATATTGTATCTATCATGTTCATCAATTAACTTTGGCGATATTTTACTCCCTTTTCGATTTTTATTTAGTGATTTTATTTACAAATTTATAAGAAGTTTGTTTATTATTCATATTTGAAAGCAAGAATTAGTTTAGATTTACCTTTACAAAAGGAGTAAATACCCCAAATGCTTTTTGTTAGGCCCGTCGAAAGAAAAATTAACACAATTTTAAATTTTTGTTCCATATATTTATATTTGTATATATTATATATTTTATATATTTACTAATTCTTTATTTTTTTTATGTTATTAATTCAGATGCCAAAAGTGGATGTGGAACAAAGCTCTCTTGCGATTTTATTTTTACTGGTGGCAGTCCCGCCTTCTTTATTTGACCTAAAAAATGTTGCTACGCATGGAACAATTTTCTTATTTCCGACGTAGTGTAGTCGGTATTCGGTTTCAATCTTTGCAATTCTTTGATTATTCGGCAGTTGTCGCAAATGGCATAGAATGCTTTTGGGCGTTATTCCGCAATTTTACTAATCACTGACAATATTTTGCACACTTAAACCTTAAAAAAGAGAAGGATGTGGGAAAAATAAACCAACCAAAAACAATACCAACATCTTTGTTTTTTAATTCAATTCTATGACCTCGAGACGAACAAAATTATACAGAACATAAAGGAAAAATATTTATTATCGAGAGGGTGAACAAATGTGGATTTCTAACCTTTAATAACAGGTAATTTCAGTTATACTCTATGGCTAAAAGATTTTACGTAAATAGCTATGTCTGTCTTATGAGATCTCCAATTACAACCCCAATGTCAACAGAGCAAACAAATTGTGTAAAAATGGAAGTATGAAAGCAACAAAATCGCACCCATAGAATAATTAAAAGCTTCTAATGTTTCAACAAATTAAAAAAACTCATAATTACAATCTATATTGTATTGCCTTCTATTATGTTTCAAACATGAGCTCCGTGATGAAATACTATCACATGTATTCCACTTCTTAATTGACTGTTCACAGATCCTGCCTCGATATACTCAAACTATTATCGTTTTGGATAGCGCACCAGGAAAAGAGATTTTGTATGAAAACCACTCATTTGGACCCTTCGTGTCACGCCCATATTCAACACTTAGCCAAAATTACATTGCGTATTGCTGGCTCTCGTGTTACACATACAACCTGATGGGCAACGCGTGTCTTATCAACACTTCTGCTTAATAATATAACACTGGAAAGTTCAGGTAAAACCTCATTTCTTCACCATTGTAACTACTTAAGCGGTGTGAAATTTCAGTTTTGTTGCTTCAAACAGATTTTCAGTTTAACACATTGTTAGTGGTGTTAATGTTGCTGCTTTTGCTGTTGTTGTTGCCATGGTAGCTGTTACTGATACTGTCATGGCATTGAAATCATTCACATGACAAACAAACAAACAAGCAAGCAAACAAACAGATACAGGATATCGTGGGTTGGCGGTTCACACTCCAGGATGTTCAAGAAATTGTAGATGATATTTGTCGTGGAGAGCTTACGGAAAACGCTAAAGGTCAACTGCATCCCACACTTACATGCGGCCCGGAACTACTCTACATCAGTTGGTGGGAGTGGGAAAAATTCCGCACCGGCATCACCGTCATTCAGAGGAACATGTTGGTAAACACACCCACCAGTATACCACGGATGCAATAGTAAGCTTATTATCGGGCATCGCTGATTGGTTTTTTTCCGATATGAAGAAATAATAATTTATAGTTCTGGATGGAGGTTTGTTTGCTCCCAATGGCTTTGTTGCAAAGGTAAAAGGTAACCGCTTATTAAGAAATGTTGAGAGATGAATTGAAATCATTTCAAGACAAAGGTGTCTTGTATGGGTTCTTCTGCCTTAGTAACATTATGTATAATGCACTGTTTTGAAGAATTTGTAATATTATAATATTTGTGGACATAATTGGTATCAGAAGTGAACTGATACAAAGCTGCTTTATACTAATCTCTATGCTACACTATCGACACTATAGAAACTACGCAGAGCATAAAAGAGTTGGAGTTATTTTGCATAGCTGACGTAGAGAAGAATGAGACAGAGATAATATTTCTCCGTATTCCTTTCAACTTCGGTATTTTCGTGATAACTTTAATTTAAGATGAGCGACTTATCAGGCCACTGCATCTGATCCTAGTGTTGGGGCTGCCAACGATCACTAGGCTGGTGAGTTGAGTTTCAGTAACTGGCTTAAGACGCATCGATGTTAGCATGCCATTTAGGTTTCTCAACTAGTCGCCTTCTCACTTTAGCTACCATCAAACGGATGTCTGATGGCGTTATCAGGGAATACTCGAAGGTCGGAAGTCGTGAGCTGTCGGAAGTTCAGATCTGCAGAGGGATCTGGTGACTAACAATCAGAGAGCCCAAATTAGAAATTTCCCCATTCCCCATCTCTGAGTTCCACAAGATCAAAAATTCGATTGATGGGTGTAAACCGTCTTCAATATCATTTGCTATCATTTATTAACTATAATCAATCGGTACATCTAGGCTTCAACGTATAGCCGAAAACGAATTGGTGACTATGTAATATGGTGGCTATGCAGCAGATTCATGGACATCAACAAATTTTACCTGCTTTTATGGCTAAAACTATGTAAGCAGGATACATATTTTCAATTTTCTGAAAGTGATTGAGTATGTTCTGCATCGGATGCCTAAGGGCTGACAAAATGTATTAAAATTGGGTCAAATCATATGTTTTATGAAAGAGATTCTGATAGAAGAATAACTGCAAAGTTTAGTGCTGTTTATTTGGAATTTCTTTGATATAGGATGCAGACGAACTCCAATATATTCGCAGAATATTTTGTGATGAAAGAGATTCACTTTTCCTAAATTGTTCTGTTTGTGTTGAGATTAATATTGTCTTGTAGAACATATGATTAAGTTACATAACCACTGTTGTGATAAGCTTTTAAAAATTAATTGATTATAAGTTTATTCATTTGAAAAATTTACAACATTTATTTAAAATTACATGATTTTGTACTGCGATTCGTTCGATTCCGTTTCTCTTTCAAAAGCTAATGAAATAGATCCTTTAATTCCAGAATACGAAACGAAAGTACGATTTTATGGGATTTCGTTTCTTATCGAAATAAGAACTGAAATCTAATGTAGTTTTGCTTTTTTGTTTGTTTATTTAACAATCTTGTAATTTAAAGCCTCTTCACCGATATTAAGTAAATTACAAAATGCATGAACTAAACGCTACCCTAATTTTTGTTGATTCTTTTGTTTAGTTTCCTGGCTCTCAGAAATGTTCACAACAACTTAGCGAAGTTGGTCAAAATGTTGGCAAGAAATAAATATTTTGAAAACATAAAGAAGTACATTTAGTGCCAGATGTGTGGATGATAATCAGAATGAAAAACAATTAATATTCATTTACCGGATGCAGATTCTAAATTGTGTGTATTTTGATCCCCATGGAGAATATGGAAGCAAATCAGAACTATTTTATTGGCTTTATTTCCACAGAATTCAAGTCATAAAGCCTAGTAAAAGCTTCTCTAAATCAATTTCTGAGTTGTGTAATTAAGTGTAAGAAGCAACAGGATTTTTTTCCTTTTTTCTTAAATTTTCTCCTAATTAGTAATCAAATTCAAAGTTTCTATTGGATAATAATGTTAACAGTATTAACAAAATTATTTTTCCTTAGAAAACACTTAGCCTCCACGTGCTCGCTAATAATTTGACTATAAATTTCGATTATACGAAGTAAACCCACAAGAGAAGTAAACGATATTCTTTACAGATTTAGCACCAACTACATACCCTTACAGGGGTTATCAGACTGTATACTATTAGTATTAGTATCAGACTTTGTGCACATACATATGTACAAACATACAAACATAGGAGATGCACAACATAGACTTTCAGAAATTGATGCAAATGTTCTTTAAAATATCTCTTTGTCATTGTTGAATAAGTCAATAAAGTGTATTCTTTGTTCTTTGTCTCAACGTTCATTCTCCAGTGCGTGTTTCGAAGCTGTTAATGTCAGTTTTAGTACACGGCTGTAATAAAAATAACAAAAAAAAAAGAAAAATTTTAAAATGCCATAAAAAGGATGATAAGAAGAAAGAGCAATACATACATTCAGGACAAATAAATATATTCATACCCACACATATACAAACAAGACCATATATGCGTACACATGTATGTATATATATGTACATTTATCTTTACATATTAGAATGTATAGAATAGATATATGAACGTGTCAAGCAAAATGACAAAATGTCTTTGTTTTTCTCTTGTTATTGTGAGATTTGAATGTAGTAGAAAATCATAAAATGAAGTTGTAAATTACATTTCCAGCCGCTGGTATTTACAGGCAGCATATGCGCGAGACTAAAAAACACGCCTTTGTGTTGCGTCAGTCTTTTTTAATGTCTACATTTAGGCTTTACTGTATAAGGAGAGCACAAGTAAGGAATTAGGCGCAATTTGATGCGAAAACCAGCAAATAATGGACGTGATTTTAATAAGCCAAAAAAAAAAAAAAACAGAAAAAATATAAAACAAAGTTGTATAAAATTATCATTGTGGATATAAATTGTAGGGCGACTCAAATCATAAAAGCATATTACGTTATTGTTATACCTTGTAAATTAATAAAAGATTCCCTTGAGCTATAACATTAAGAATCTTCTAAAATCATCTGGAATTCATTACAATGAGTACATTATATTCTGGTTGCCAGCGACTTTAGTTCCAGAACTACTAATCAGACCGACATAAAATATATAATGATTTTGTACAGGTTCTAGAATTTCGAAAAAAAATAAATTTTAAACGCCCTATTTAAAGAATTGTAATCTAATTTGCAAAAAACAAAATTGTTTCTTTTGAAAATAAAGATGCAAATTTAGAAAGTCAAAAACCATATTAGATAATTAAGTAATATATGAAGGTTTTTGCTTTTTTTACGTTAATTCCAAAACTATAACTTAAACCCAAAATCAAAAAAAAAAAAATTTTTACAACTTATAGCCAGCTTTGATAATCTGTAGATTAGTTCATGTTGGCACTGGAAAATCAAAGCTATTTTTTTAGATTCTTATTTGTTATTTGTCTTATGTAAGTTAGATACGTAGCTTGGGAGACCCATAATTAGCACCTTTTATCGTACAACAGGCAGCAGTGCATTACTAAGTTTGTGAAATCAGTTGTCGTGAAAAATAATTAAAATGTAGTAACTTTGGCAACAAGGACGACAATTTTTTTTCACATCAACAAAGGTGAAAATTATTGTATTTACTTTATTACATTTAAATACTTTGCAATGGGACTATTGGAATATATAGCAATCGTTGAAATTTAAATTGTTCAAAAATTTACATTGTCATAAATTTTAAAGGCTTGTTTTTTTTAACTAACCTGAAGCATTATTTTAATATAATACAAAACTAAATTGCCATTTGAATTGGAAGGACTGGAAAATAAATAATAGGTTATGGGTGATAACAAGAATGTTTCTTTCAATGGAATACCACAGTTTAACAGCTGTGGATTTGACGACTGACAATTCCGGGTTCGGGTACATTTGGATTCACTGAATTTAATCAATGTTGTTTATAGCAACCCACCAGCAGAAGGCGCAGACAGGTCCGAGTTTTTGGCAAAGGACAAAAAGGCTATTGAACGATTGGTATCATTTGTACATAAAGATTGCTTGGGTTACATACGAGAAAATGCAACAGCAAAGGCAATGTGGGAGAGTCTACAGGAAGCGTTAGCCAAGAAATCCGCAGTAAGCCAACTTCTTTTTCGTAAGCAGCTAGCAACGCTTCGCATGAAGGAGGGTGGGTCGGTAATATCGCATTTGATGTTATTTATATTTTGATGTTATTGTTGGCGCAGTTAATTCTGACACTGCCTGAAAAATTCAATCCCTTGATAACAGCATTGCAGAACATTGGGGATAATAAGCCAACATATAATTTGGTAAAGGAAAGACTAGTTGCAGAAGAAACGTAGCTCAGCAATCGCCATGTAGAAGAAACGCAAGAAAAGATAGCGTTTTCTGGAAAGAAGCATATGAAGAAATTTTCAAAATTTAAGGGAAAGTGCTTCAAATGCAACAAATTTGGTCATCGTGTAAAGGAATGGCAGCAAAGTGAAGCTCGATCGGCAGATCGTGGAACTTTAAGCAAAAACAAAAACGTTTGTTTTATGGTTAGTGGAAGTTCAAAAAAGGTTTCTCAATCTAAACTTACATTTAAATTGGATTCTTGAGCAAGTGACCATCTTGTGAATGAAATATGGTGCTTTGATGTTATTTCCTCAAAGCACCATATTTCATTCACAAGAAGACACCAATTCTAATAAACGTTGCGAGGGATGGACAAACACTTAGAGCAAAAGCATCTGGAAAAATTAAGGGCACGAGCAATATTGGTGTTGATCTAACTATAAAAGATGTCCTGTACGTTCCAGAGCTAAGGGACAATTTGCTATCAGTCAGGAAGTTGACCAGTGCAAGCCTTGTTGTGCAGTTCTATAAAAGTAAAGCGACAATTAGGATAAATGGAGAATTCGTTGCAGCTGCGAATTTACGTGGTGATTTGTACGAAATAGAAGTGAAAACCTGTGTAGTTCTCAGGATGCGGAGTTGTGGCATAAACGCCTTGGTCACATTGGACAGACGACATTAAATGATATGGTGCACAAGGATGCAGTATGAACATATATGATAGAAATTTTAATTTCTGTGGTGCTTGTGTAGAAGAAAAGCAATGCATTCAATGGGAGTCGTAGAAGAGCGACCCGCCCACTGGAAAGAATTCATTCTGATATAATCGAACTGTTGTTGAAAAGGTTCGAACAATGATTTTACAATCACAAGTACCGAAATTTCTGTGGTGCGAAGCAGTTCTTACAGCCGTTTATCTTATAAATAGAAGATCTACAAACGCTCTGAAAGCTTTTCGATACCTAGTTAAAAACGAAAAATATTAGACTCTAAGAGTCGTAAGTCCGTTATGGTTGGCTATGCACATAATGGGTACAGGTTTTGGGATATTAAAACGCAGGAGGTTTTCACGGCGCGTGATGTGAAGTTCGACGAGAATTGTTTTCTATACAAGTGTAAGCCAGAAGAGAAAACTCCTCTTATAATTATGAGTTGTCACGAAAAAGAAGGGGATAATGAGTTAATTGTCGTGACAAATGAAGAAATTGATGCTGACGGTAACAATGGTCAAGGAAATAGAGGACCGAAGGATTTCGAGGATGCAGCAGAAGATTTAGTTGCGGCACTGCCTTCACAAATAGATAACAACAATTCTAGTGATACTACTGCAAGACGAAGTGAAAGGGAATGGCGTGCCCCTAGCAAATTTCTTGGTTTTTTAACGAATATGAGGCCACATCTGCTTCAGGTCTTCCTACCGAAGTTCCGGAAGATTTTTCAAAAATTGCTGGAAGAATAGATGAATATAAATAGATGGAAGCCGTATCTGAAGAACTGAGATGTATGAAGAAGAATCGAGTTTGGGAATTAACTGAGGATCCGAAAAATGCAAAGCTTTTGAAATTCAAATGAATCTTTCGCATAAAAGAAGACGCCAATAGTGTGCCCAATCGGTATAAAGCACGATTAGTTGCTAAAGGGTACCAACAAAAGCCAGACAAATGCGCCTGTGGCGAAAATGACAACTATACGGGTAGTATTAGCTATTGCTGTTCAAAAAGATTTGCATCTGCATCAACTCGATGTAAAAACAGCATTTCTGTATGGACAGTTACGAGAACATATATATATGACAGTGCCAGAAGGGGTTAAAGCAGATTCTGGAAAAGTTTGCAGGCTTAAAAAATCCTTATACGGTCTCAAGCAGGCACCCAAATGCTGGAACGAGAAATTCAATCGCGAAATCCTGGATTTGGGATTTAAAAGATCATGACATGATTACTGTTTATATACGAAGATTGGTCCTAAATACAACGAAATACTTATCTTGGTCGTATACGTTGATGATTTGTTCATTGCTGGGAGTAATTTAGCAGTGATTGAAACATTAAAGAGAAATCTGGCGAAAAAGTTTGAAAAGTCAGACTGTGGGGAATTGAAATACTTTCTTGGTGTAAAAATTGAAAAAGGTCCGGGAAAGCTGATTCCTTCACAGGAAGCAAGTATCGGTAAGCTATGAAATTTGGTATGATGGACTGTAACATTGTCAAAAGCCCAGTGGAATAAGGTTTGCAGTTACATCCTAAAATTGTAGATGAAAATCTGGAAAAACCTTGTCGCGAATTATTGGGGAACTACATAATTCTATTATATTATTATATTATGTTGTGTGTGAGGCCAAATATTTGTTTTCCTGTTGGATATTTAGGACGTTTTCAGCAAAACCCATCTGATGAGCATTGGCAGGCATTAAAGAGAATTGTAAGATACTTAAAAGGGACAAAAGCGTATCAACTTGTATTCAAAAAACAACAAAAACAAACCCTAGTTGGATTTGTCGACGCAGATTGGGGAAGCGATGCAACGGACAGGAAATCTGTCAGTGGTTATTTGTTTAAAGTTTTTTGTCTGCACGATTTCTTGGTCAAGTAAGAAACAAACTACTGTTGCAACTTCGTCAAGCGAAGCCGAGTACGTTGCTTTAAGTGCTGCTACAACTGAAGCAAGATCTTCATTAAATGGAAAATGAATTTGTTACCATATACGAGGATAACAGAGGATGTATTGCAATGGCCAATAATTTGAAAACTAAACGCTCAAAACATATTGATATTAAGCCAGTGACCATATTGAAAAAGGAAATACTAAACTTGAACAAATCAGTACTGATGAACAACTTGCTGATATTTACAAAATCTTTCGACGTTGCCCGATTCAAGATATTTTGGAAGAAACTGTATTTAAACGATTGAGAAGAGGTATTGGAATATATAGCAATTGTTGAAATTTAAATTGTTTGAAAATTTATATTGTCATAAATTTTAAAGACTTGCTTCCAAAACTTTTAACTAACTTGAAGTATTATTTCAATATAATAAAACAATTTGTACAAAACTAAATTGCCATTTGAATTGAAAGGACTGGAAAAATAATAATAGGGACTGTACTGAGGTGTTATTTATTAACCACATACAAAAGGAAGATTATACTAAATAATAATTTGGATCCATATTTGTAAAACCATGCAGAAGCATCTATTCTATACAGTGTTAAAAACATCGTTGTTTCCGTAACATTTATTGAAAATAATTTATAATTTATTCATGTTACAAAAAAAAAAAAAAAGATATGAAAGAAAAAAATTAAAACATTTCAGTTTTCAAACTCAAATAATATGTTTTATTTAACTTTGGCACATAACATTGAAACACGGACAGTGGGCTTCAGTAGTGCGAATGGTGATGGTTGTCGAATTTGGCAACTTAATTGTAGAATAAAAGTGAACATTTTCGTAACAATAAAAAACATTTTTCTCCGATTTTGATTATGTATTATTACGATTACGTATTGTACTAAAACTTTTATCTTGTAAGAAACTGTAAAAACGAAGACATATTTTTGGTTTTTTTTTATGTCCTTTTAGGTAGAGAAGGATCCTTTTGCGGCATCAAATATGACAGCGAAATCGAATATCATTTTAGAATTACTGCTCTCAAAATAAATATATTTTTACAAAGTAAGGATTTCTTAAATTGAAAAGTATCATTCAAAGGATAATAACATATTATATTTTTATTTTTTTGCCAATAAATAGCTCCTTTGTTGGTAACCAAATTTTACGATGATGTTTTTCATAACTTCAAGAAAATGACAATTTGAATGATTAAAAATTACAATAAAAGATTATTTATTATTTTGCAACGATACAGAGTAACCCACTTTTCCAGGGGAAGCAATTTCTTCATAAAGTGCGTTCAAGTAAAAAATGCAATGTTTATTTCAAATTTTAAGAGATCATTTTGGTTCTCTTCTAAGTTTACCCAAAAAATTGGTTTGTGGTGAGTTCAAATCGGTTACGAATTCATTGTGCAGCGAAACTTACAAAATATTGTAGATGGCAGGAGACGTGTAGTCTTTAATTTTCATTAGCTCTTTTACTTAAAAAAATCGTAGCGCATCTCAATATTGATACCTCGACACAAAATATTCAAGAAATACGTTGCGCATGTCCTCTGATATATTTTGTTTTGATTTGCCAGATATCGTTTTTTTTTCAGAAAAGGCTGAAGGAACTGCATTAAGATTGACAGTTACTGTATCAAATTTTTCAAGAAATGCTCCATGAAAGAAACTTAAATATAATTTATCGAAGACAACAAACCTGCAAAATTAAACTCTATATATCGCTTGAACCCTTTTTAATGGCAAGGATAACTGAAGTAAGGATAACATTTCCCATTCTATTCATTCAACCTCTGGTTTTTGCAATATTTCATGTTATTCACATTCAAAAGCTGATTTGATGAAAATGATATTTAGAAATCCAAATTAAATGGTGTCAGAGAATATAGTCAATATGATTGCAGGATATTTTGTGTAAAAATATTGAGATATAGGTATACTTTTATGAAATTATTTAAAAAAAAACGACTAAAATAACATATTCAAACTGAAGAAAGATGACTCCTGTTTTCAACAATCCCTTGTGTGATTAGGTTTACATTAAGTTTATATATTTGAATACGCACAATATGCATTTTAGGTAAATTTTTCGTGTATCACAAAAATAATTTATACCAAAAATGCTGCATTGTGTACGGAGGAAGGTAAGAAATGCAGTTATATTGTAAATATTATAATAAATGTGACTTTCTATAAAGCTGTACATACTTCATTCAAGTATTTGGACGTCTTATTACCAAAAACAGATTTTTTTGTGAGAGGAAAATAAAAAAAAATTAAACGGATGTATTTAGATGTGTCATGAAATGACATTATTAAATTGAAAATATCATTGCTCCTCAAGATAATATTTTTGTTCGTTTTGGAAGAAGCTAAAGTTAAAAACTCTAAAATGACACTTTTTTCATTAGATATGACGAAGGAAACATAGCACATAACCTGAAAATCGGTATAATATATGGAAACCAGTTTGGGAACCGCGCCAAAATTTATTAAATTTATCCAGAGAGCAGCTTTTTATCTTTTTGAGACGAGTAAGCTTAATATATACATCTTTATTGTATAATAATATTAAGCAGAGCGTGTTAGGGTGCTTTACGATTACTTTACCCGGCAATCGTGTAAAACATTGCAGATTCAGAGTGCATTGCGTGACAATCA
This sequence comes from Philornis downsi, assembly GCA_019455685.1. Lineage (NCBI taxonomy): Eukaryota > Metazoa > Arthropoda > Insecta > Diptera > Muscidae > Philornis > Philornis downsi. The sequence goes on from JAHXMU010000808.1 coordinate 445,139, forward strand.
AGCCGATAATTCATAGGTTTTAATGTGATGTATTCCATGGGATAAATTTTCAAATCGACATCTGCATTCGTTAATTAATAATAATAATCTTCCTGTAGGTCAAACAATCAAAGTGTCTACAATCATTGAGTATGAAATGTTTCGAAGCACCCATGCACGATATGAAAAGTGATCTATATATTTTAATTTCTTTCTACCTTATAATACAATAGCCATTTTCTTTTTGATACTCTGACGTACTTTTTTGCACAAGATGTAATTTAATTCGGAAAACTTCAATTGGAACGAAATTGTCAACATATCTAAACCAACCACCATCTTTAAGGTAGTCTTCTTTAGGATTGGTGCGAATTTGAGAAAATCTTTCACAAGAAAATGTCATAATATAACATCGTTTACAGGCAATGTAGTTATATAACACACCCCCACATGTTCATGGGATGATTTACACACATGTTATTGACTCACTTCCAAAGAAAAATAGATTTTCCTGCACATGTCTGTACATTCAATAGGTGCTAATTTGTTTATATATCAAAAAGAATAAATAATCATATATTTGTACATATGTACCTATATATATATTTTATAAGAGTTAAAGCAAACAGTCTGTTATAAAAGTGTCCTTTATAAAAACAGTGTCCTACTCGCAAACATTTTTCAGCAAATGCACATCTTCCTTCTATAAGTACAGTGAAGATAAAAGTGTCGACAGTGTGATTTACAAAAAATTATCCAGAAGAAAATCGAATTAACTACTAATATTCCACATTACGTTTCATTTTCATAAAAACTTCTTTACATTTCGTGAAACTTTCAGAAAATATACAGTAAAATGCACAGCTTTTGTATATTTAATACAATGCGTATTTGCCCATGTACAAGACAATTAGTTATTCGAATACAAGAAAAGCGTAATTTAGATGTTCATGTATTTCTACAATGCTTTATAATATTTAAATATAAACATTTAATGTTTTTTTTATTGGTAGATGTGTAAGAATAACTTTATGAGCGAATGTATGTATTTGTGTGTGTGCTGCATACGAAGCATATTATTATATAGCCTATTGTTCATTCATTCTTTCAAATTCATATTTCCTTCCACTTCCGTTTCCGCTTATGCTGCGTGTTTCTCTGTTTTACGCCGACATTGCTTTCTCGCATCCATCTACGCTATCTTGTGTTTGCTTTGCCTCGTTGTCTGCGTTTACCATCAATTAGCACACACACGCAAACAATTACTTGTTATATGCATGGTTGTAAAACATATGTGGCATTCCATATTAAAAGAGAATAAACCTCTTTTATGCAGATCAAATGGGGCAGATGTTCTCTTTCCTAAAAGAATATTTGAAAACAGATTTTGAATTGGGATAATTTGCTTTAAATTTATGAGAAATTTTTAAACAGATTTTGATTGGTGACAAAAACACAAAAGTGTTGCGTAGTTGATATAAGAATACAGTGAAAAGGACAATATTTGTTTGAATTGTGGTGTTTCAAAGTTTCTGGCATATAGGGAGCGTATATTGATAAGTTGATGGTATAATTTTAAAGGTTTTAATTTATGCATTCTCTCTCATTACGAGAAAACCCTTTGACTAGACAGAGATACCAAACTTAACCATAATTTTAAATAATTTGTACATAATCGGGCTACCGAAGGCCGCCGTATAGCTGATAAAAAGATAAACATGTAGATCTGTTTTTCTCGGGTCTTCTCAAAGACATGCGCAGTGTCGTTAAAGGACTATTCGTTGGACTGCTATTTTTTAACAGAAGACAAATTACGCTTAGATAGATTCTAAACGTGGAGACTGCCAGAACATGTTTGAGCAAGGTACAAGTGTAGTTTTTGAGGCAATTGCCATTTAATGCGCAATATATTACCACTGGATTAGGAGCATTTAGGGGTAGTAACTCACAAATCAAGGGGTATACAGTATACTTTGCACCTCTATTGTCATGTGATAAATTAGGGTTTTCATATTAAAGCCAAGTTACCTGGTGGATATCCATCTAGTTACACTTGTCGATGTGTATGTTGTCGGAGATATTGATATGTACACTAAATTATACACTTGTAGAGCGAATTTTTGGTTCCATCTTCTTTATTTATAAATGTTCATCAGAATTCGTGTTTTTCAGTAATGGTAGATATTTTAGTTCATAGATCGTAGGATATGTGCCCTTAAATCATGGTATTTGTACACTTTATGAGATTGGTCAATACTTGTGTTATTTTTTTTTTTTGAGTTTTCACTGAGTTATTATAACACCGCATGCAGTCTTAAAAAATAATCTTATTTAGACAATCTCATACATATTGTCTGAATAAGATTATTGTCTGAATAAGATTATTTTTCATTACGGGTTATCTCCGAATTAAGTAGAAAATAAATAATAGTTCAATGTGGACTTCAACAATATTTAATGCTTAATTCTGTGGGAACGTTAATAATTTTTATTTTCCATAATTTGCCCTGATTTGAAAATAGTTCAAATAGATCAAAAGTCCACTTGAAAGCAATTTATCAAAATAGGGCTGCTCTAGATGTGTTCTTTCATCCAATCTCAACATTGACGTTTGCTCATTTTCTATTAATTCGCTATGGTTTACATAATAGTGGCATAATGGCGGGAAAGTTGTTTCAATAAATAACTTTATAAGGCAGCATATATGTATGTGATAAATTACTATTTTTATTTTCTACAGTGATGCCCAATTTGGTTATTGAATTCTATTCATTGTGGATGCTATTTGTTTTTAATACAAAGACAGAATTTTGCTGCAAGCGTACTAAACAGAATACTGGTATTCTGGCTGAAAGATTCGAATGTATCGATTTGCTTTCAATTACAAAACACATGTTTGCGTTATTATTGTGAACGGTTTCGAATAGGCTCACCGACTTTCGATTTATTTTCGATTGATATTGAGCTATTGGTTAGCTCCTGAGTTCAATGAATGAAGAGCTTAGCTGTCAAATTTTCCTTCACGTTATCGGCTTTGCCAATATCCTCAAAAGTTGAACATTTTCGGCTGATATCTACTTCGCCTATGCATAATATGCTTACAAGCAGATATATACATACTTCAACCGAATCTTTAAAAACATTTTCATTTTGGAAATGTATACTTGACCCCACATCTAACTTGGTAGGACGCGTGATCATTGTGAAAACAAACAACAATCTGTGAGTTATAAATTATATTAATTATTAGTCCCCCATTAAAACCAAATTTATCGAATATTGGTCGTAGGTACAAGTTTGAAATATAGTATCTACTACTATCTACTATTGTGTCAGAAGATAATTGTCTCGTTTGATATGGAATAACTCATAGAACACTCAGTACGTGTATATTCACTTTGGACCACCTCCAGTCAATTCCCCACTGAGGTTATTTATTCTCGATTTTTGGTATATTCGGTTAATATTTTATCAATTGTTATTATGCGTACATGTGTGTGGGTGTGTATGTGTATGCCTACATATGCATTTGTACGAGCGAACCAACCAACATATTGCCCCCGTTGCAATGAGTTGTAATTTGTTTTCTTGGTTTATTACATTCAACTTTGTGAGTATGTGTTTAGCAGAGTATTAAAGAGTAGAGTATAAACTTTTCTTTCGTCCTTTCCAACCATATTTACTGGAAGAGAGTCATTATGCATTTATTGCCTTAGACATGTAATGGATCTTTCTTTATTGGTACTTAATAGTTGCATTATCCTGTCAAATTTATGCTGCAGAAGAGCAGAAGTTTAATTTACGGGCAATTGGTTTTACATCGAGGATATTATAATGGCAAATAATTGAATTGAAAGGTGATTTGCTATTCGGATGGAAAGAGAAGAAAATATCACAAAATATTTAAAAATGCACATACTTAAATCATTATCCTTATAAAATTTGGAGGAGTCGTTAACATTTGGCGACCTTAGAATAGTTCATATTATAAAAGTGTTAACGATCAAAAAATAGTTATAAAAGTTGAGTGTCAATAAGTTTTTTTTAAAGGACACGGATGTTCGGTAGCATTACCGGGCAATATATGACTTAAGTCTGGAAGCATGCTGGGAAAACTCTGCCAAGGAACCATCTCTGGTTCTGCTAAAGTGAATCACAACATGAGAAAATAAATTTGGAATACCTTAAAGACTGTTCTAGTAACCTTTAATAGAAGTCTTTTGCATTTTAACGGTATGCCAGGAATTTTGTTGTTATTCCATACAAATGTCATTAATTTCTTATGTAGGGGAGCAAAGAAATCTACAACACAGATTTTACTTATAGTTATGTCAACGTTGATATTGGCTGCTGATGGCATGTGGTTGGATGACGAATTAAAGTAAATTTCATGACATAGAGAAATTTAAATAAAGAAATTTTTATGGTATATTAAGGAGCTATAAAGAACATTTATATTCATTACGATCTGTATTCCTCATCTCTTAGATCGTCCAGTCAAAGTTTACATTCAGAGGCTGCTGATAGCATCATGATTTATGCAATTCCCTTCAGTTATCAATGCATGTACGTACATTAGGCTGCCAATTAAATATACGGAGGAAAGAGTTTTAGAATTTTTATATTAATACTGTGCAACTTGGTTTCAAACATCATTTCAAAATTGTGGGGAAATCAGATCATGCTCAGATGTGGTGCATTTAAGTCATTTCTTTATAAATTTCTATAAAATTTTTATTTTTATGTAGATTTCTCTTTTCTTCGTTTTAATATAAAATAATGAAAATGTGAAGAAAATGTAGAGCTCCCCGAGTCTTTACTTTGGAGTTGACAAAGATTATCAATATTGGGGAAAATAAGAAAATGGTTATTTTAATTTTTTTTCTTAAAATATATCAGGGGATAAAAATTCCCACAATATGGGGATATTTATTATATTTAGAAATGGAAATAAATGTACCATATATTGCTTAAATATTGACATTATTCATTATTAGATCGGGCGAACTTTAAAATTCTTTAGTAAAATTTTCGATGGGACCCTAATGTACGTATTAGCACTCACCAATTACAGAAAGTATTTTTTCTGCCACTGCCCAACTTTACGACAACACCCCCAACCCCCCAATAACTGTCTATTATGAGCGAGCCAAATATCGGCATCAGCTTACTTCCAAGGCAATTTAATTAGAATTCATCCTTTAGGTAATTTTAAAAGTTTTCCTTGATGGAAAATTGTCATCAAGCGCAGTGAACGGATGATACGGGGTGACGCACCGATTGAACTGCAGTAAGAAATTCAAATTACTTTCTTTTAAACCAATGTATTTTAATTATTATTTTTTATTGTATAGAAAATTCAATTTTATTTTATATAACTAATAGGTCTTGAAGATGATAGACCATAAATGACCTCCATACTCATTCACGCATATGCGACACCTGGTCAGAAAATTATTCATTGCGGGATCGCCTCAATTATTGATTTAATTGATTGCTTCAATTCGGTCAAATTCCTTGATTTCGTTTCAATTCAGTCAAATTCGTTGATTTCGTTTTGTACACCTCTTGCTTGACATAACCCCATAAAAAAAGTCTAGTGCAATCAGGACAGGTGATATTAATTTGTACGGGAATTTTCGTTGGAGCTCCGCCATAACTTGCCTGGCTATGTGTACAGTTGCTTCATTTTGATGGAACCAAATGCTGTTGAAACGGATACGTCTTTGGCGCAATTCAGGGTAAAAAAAACTCCTTCAACATCCGCAAATAATGGTTTCCAATGACAGTTAACAGTAGCACGATTCGTGCGCCACTCTGTGTTTTCAAGAAATCATATCTCTCTGTCACATGTTTCATATTTATATACTTGCACTTTAAATTCTTAATGCTACGTTGAGTGTAAGTTATATAATTCTTCTACAGTCATGCATTAAGAGATCTCTGGCGATTTTAAAGAGTATTATTATTGATGCATATGTGTGTGTGTGTGTGTTTGATAATAGTTCATTGTCTCTAAAGGGACTTAAACAATTATAAACCATTTATATTTATTGCAGTATCATTGAATGATAACTATGCCAAAGACCGATTTAATGCAGCAACACAGGGGACATGATTTTAAATTTTCCTTCAATACGATTGTATGTATGTATGTATGTCAATGTGCTTGTTGTTGCTCTTGATATCGTTGTCGTTAGTTGTTGCACAGGATGTGGACGATTGCGGTAGACAGTCACAGCTTTGTATTTGTATTTTATAACGGATGTGGCTTTTGAATAAACGGAAGATCACACATATGTTAACATATTACACACTAAACCATACAAGTTCGTACACACATGCAATAGACATATCGTATTCTAGAACTTGATGAGGATTCGAGAATGTCAAAGAGCAAATGCGGTAAAAACCACACCAATCATAGGAAAACTGTTCAATGGAAATTTTTTCCTTACAATTATCAACGTCGTAGTCGCCGTTGTCGTCGTTGTCGTCGTTGAATCTTCCACACATATACAATATAATTGCATTGAATGAATGAATGAGCGAGCCAACAAATGCACGAACATACTCTAATATCCTAGACATGACAACAACAGCACTAGCAATTGTAATCAACAGTCAAATTGATGTTGAATGTTTTGAGGTATAATCAAACAGAAAAAAACACAAAACTTCCGCACATCCTGTGTCAATCCTTAGGGATTTTTGTGTAAAATAAAAACTTAGAAAATTTTATATTGTTTTTCCTCTACTTATTTCATTGATATGCTCTAATTGATAAGACATTACAGTGTACATTAGTAAAATAATAAAGAGGAAGGAAGTCGGTTGGATGTGTTGAAGAAGAAAAAATGTAGAAGAAAAATTTACAACATACAGGTTGCCAGACGCAACACGAATAGGATACCATACACTGATCTGGAAGATTCAGAATAATTTTGAAAGAGGTAAAGAGGGAGAGGAAAACTCTGATTGCCGGAGGGTAAATCCTTCAAAATAAAGGTAAGAGAGAGAGAGAGAGAGAGAAAGAGAGAGAGAGAAAGAGAGAGAGAGAGAGAGATTTGCAAGCTTGAGACGGTGAAACAAACGTTTTGCATTTAAAAAAGTTTTTGTAAACCTTCTCACGAGAATCCTTTTGTGCTTTAAAATAACTCATTCTCTTTTAAATTACCCTTCTAAATTGAAAGGTTCGATCCATATCGTGACTTCAAATGACTCTTAGATGGACGGACTCACCTAAATCGACACTTTAGATTTACCTTGAGGACTGCCAGATAAATACTTTTGGTTGTCGCAAATTAAACGCCAAATTTGTTCTAACGCCCATACTATGGGGATGGAGTACAAAAACGTATTTAATTGGGTTGATAAAGGGGAATGGTTAAATTTTGTCGTATGATTAATATTAATTACTTTTTTGACGTATGGTTAATGAGATTAAAAATAGTTTATGTGTACTAGCAAAGAAATTACTTTAAAAAAAAGTGATCCTTTGATGTGATATGTGAAGAAGAATCAATGTGTTCTGTATTACATTCAACAATAAATAAAATAACAAAATAAATGAAAAAGATGTGCATATAAGGTTCGATACCTTATGATTACAATAGAAACAAATCTCCAACTTGTTCGATCAAAATTCAGTTCATTTCAATGCCTCGCAAATATTTTGTCATCCTTAGATTACTTCAATTAATCTATTTCTCAAGTGCACTCGTATGCTGTTGTTTCGCTAATAATGATCAAGTGGATTGTTGCAATTTTGTATAGACGCCAACGGCTTACAGGACGGAAGATTGTACGGCCATTAACATGGCATATTGTTCACGATGTACTGATTACAAAGAGTACATCAACCGTGTCCTCAATGATTGTAGAATGATACCACAGAAACGCATATGAACTGCGACATAACGAATACAATTTAGGAGACTGCTTCCTTTCAGACATATTATATGAGCCAGTATCTTAGTCAGTGAAAAATATTATTAGGTGCGCAACTAAGTTCTTGCTGTTTGACAACAGATGGCGCCAGTTGTAAGTGATAGTCGATTCCGCCATAATCTAAACGTCATGGGCCCAGCTTAGGCATATGGTAAACATACCACCTCGACACAATAGTGATTTTATTTTGACGCCATATTCTTTTGGATATGTGAATATGTATGATTTTGTGCCAAATAATCGTCAAGCATTGATTTTCTTCTTTCAACCAAAGAAAACGGCGGCTGAAGTTCATCGAGAGCTTTAAAACGTTCACGAAGATGTTGGTTTATGTGAAACAACGCGTTGAGATTGGTTCTGTCGCTTTGAAGACGGTGTTTTTGATGTTGACGGCCGTTTGCGTTGAAAGACGAAAAAACTTTGAAGACACTGAATTTCAAGCGATTGCATGCGTTGGGAATGATTCAAATGCGAGGACTTTGGGTTCCTTGCGAGTTGAAGTCAAGAAACGTTGAGCATCGTTTTTTCGCCTCTAAACAATTGCTCTAGCGACAAAAAAGAAGGGGTTTCTTCATCGTATTGTAACAGGCGATGAAAAATGGATTCAGTACAGCAATCCAAAGAGAAGAAGGGCTGGCCGCCTACCAGTTCCACTTATATGGTGAAATCAAGAAATGGCGGAATTCGAGCTTTGTCAGAAAGATGGAAAAAATAGTAGCTAGCGATGGGCAATATTTTCAATGAATAATTTGTAAACATGATTTCATAATAAAGTTGAATTTTTATAAAAAAAAAACAGCGAGAACTTAGTTGCGTACCTAATATATTTTAGTATTTTTCATTGGGCGCGCTCACAACTACGATAACCTCTATCAACTGTATTTCCTTTATTAGTTAGTGAAAAATTTGAAAAAATATTAGAAAAATGCGCAACAAATCGTTTTTTTTTTTAAATTGGATTTAGTCCTCACCTCACCTACATTGCCGAGGGCTTGTATAGACTCATTGACACGTAAATTGTGGTGCCAAAAACGCACTTTTTTCGAACATAATATATTGTTTGCACGAATTTTTAAACCAATCCTGCAATTAATCCACAGGGTGTCGGTCGGGAAGGTATACTACTTTGTTTTGCCACCATTTTGATAAACATTAGTCTTGACAGTTCTTATTTGGAAGTCGTGAAGTAGAGACCTGATTAGTTTATTATGGAAAAATATTCGATAAACCAAGGTGTTTCAATCGTTAAAACATTTTATCAAAATCAATAATCGACTGCTGTGACGATGAGAAAGTTACGTGAAAATTTTGGGAGGAACAACGTGCCAACAAGATGCGCTATTTATCGTGTAGTGAATGATTTCGAAAAAAGTGAGTCTGTAGCTGATAGGGTCAAGTATGGACCACAACGTACTGCAAGATTGACTGACATTACTGCTGCTCAAGAAAGTGTTCAAAACAATCCATCAACCTCAATTCGACGCCGTGCTCAGGAGCTTGGTCTTCAAAAAAACAACTTTGGCTACAATTTTGCACAAAGATTTGCATTTGTTTCCATTTAAGATTTAGTTGACACAAGAGCTTCTTCCACAAGACCATTTGGGATGTTACAGTTCGCCCATGGCAACCCCGATTTTCATGAAAAAATCATTGTATGAGATTTTGGCTAGATGAGCCACAATGACAAAAGTAACTTGGCTAGCTGAGCCAGAAGAAAAAAAGACAAAGTTTGTATTTTCAATATTCTACTGATCACTGTCTTATTTTATTGGATATAAAATGATAAAATGATAAGTAATCTTATTAAAATCTAAATACACAAATGATAATTATAATTGCAGCAAGGCAGAGTTCTTTAAAAACAAATACTTATTTTCGCAGCAAGGCAGATAAGTACTGTGTTGATCGACTTCAACTTACTAACTAATAAGCTTCTCTTATTGTTTCATAAGCAAAGGGCCAAAAGAAAAAGTGCAAAAAATTGCGATAAACAGACAACAACAACAACAACAATAGTTCTCGACACACATAGATTCAGTTTTAGAACAGAGTTCAATGTATATATAGACAAAGCAAGAGGGGAACATTGTTTCGTAAATGCACTTGTCGCGACAAAACATATGACAGACAAATAGAATACCGGTGGACTGATCAATAACAACAACAAGATCAGACTGACATGAGCAAAGCGGTGCGCTGCATGTTGTTGTTGGTATAACGATAAGCTCGACTTAGAATAAGAAAGTACACTTATGGCAAAAATTATAGCAAAAATAAAATTAATTATAGACGGACATAAGATACAAATAAAAATACAAATAAACGACGATTTATGTATATCAATAAAATCTCCAACAATCATAATGAGGGACGGGGCACATTTTCATTTGAATGGATACGTGAATAAACAGAACAGTCGATTCTGGGCAATGGAAACCCCTCAAATTATTCATCAGTCACCTTTGCATCCATTAAAAGTGACGGTCTGGTGTACGATTTGGTTAGGAGGAATCATTGGACCTTACTTTTTGAAACTGAAAACGGCGTAACGGTAACTGTCAATGGGGAGCGATATCCTGATACGATTGAAAACTTGTTAAAGCCACAACTGCATGCTTTGGGCTTGATAAACATGTGATATCAACAAGACGGTGCTACATCGAATACAGCCAGGATTACAATGGAATTACTGCGAGACTTTTTTCCACAATAAGTTATTTCAAGGAATGGTGATGTTGGTTGGCCTCCACGATCGCCTGATTTGACTGCTTCGGACTTCTTTTTGTGGGATGTCTGAAAAGCAAGGTTTATGCGAAAAAAAAACCAGAAACTCTTGAGCAACTCAAACAAAATATTCGTGATGAAATTAATGAAATACCGTGTGAAATGTGTGAAAATGTAATGGAAAATGTGCTTAAAAGGGCTTGCATTTGTAAGGCTAATAGAGGTTGATATTTATCTGGTATCGTACCCCATACATAATTGGCGACATTAAATAAAGCATTTATTAATATAAGATCCATTCTTTTTCATTTAATCAAAAATTATAAACAAACAAAGTAGTATATCTTCCCGACGGATACCCTGTACTTCCGAAACCGCCTTCATTCTTTGTTTAGACAAGTTTTTCTCTATTGGACGGATGTCATTCACTTTCGAAGTCTGCTGTACATAGCGTGTAAAACTCTGTACTACTTAAATGCCAGACAAATGGACGCTGACACGCCCTCTGCGCACGTAGCTCTTCTCTTACGTAATATGTTGAGTCTTCAGTGAAAGTTAATTTTCTTTAGCGTTTTTGGACTTTGAATGTTCTTTTCCATTGTTTATACGCTGTCACCGGATGTCCTTTTAAATTAATGGGTGAATGGATGATTTGTTGAAAAAAATTTCACTAAAAATTTGTTCAGATCTTACATGCGTAAAAATTTTCTTTACCAGTAGAAATTTGGCAAATTTCGAATTTAATCTGCCCATAACTTCGAATTTAACCTGCCCATAACTTCAAATCAGACTTTTACGATGACCTAAGCTAGAAACGGGATTTCGTTACTAAGTGTCCTTATCATTTAATGGCGAATATGAAAGGAGTTTCGGACATATGATAGTGTTACAGTGTTAGGGTACATTCAGAAAGTCGAATACTGTCCAATATTTCGAAAATTGTTGTCCGTAAATTACGAATAGTGCACTAAGCTAAAATCGTAGTTGGCTTAACTGCATAGACAGAAAAAATCACCACGCGCTATGGCTGCACAGTTTTGAAATTTCGATTCACAGGTCTCTTTCCAGAGACAGCGTTCAAGACGAGTCCTTTCCGGGGCGATTGCTTCACAAGAAATATTGAATGTGCCACCGTCACATAGAAGCATGAATTTTTAAAACAAAAGATCGATCGTCGCAGTTCTACAGCAGAAGTTTATGTGATTTTGGTAATAAAAATAAGCGAACATTTTTGGAAAATATTATTTCATTATTTGAATCTGTTGAATGCTACAAAATTACACACAGCCAAATTCAATTATGATATAAATTCCAATATTAGTTTAGGAAGGTAATGATTGAAACGACTTCAATATCACTGTTTATTTTTTTTTTGGGAAAACCTTACAAAATTCCACAATAATTTTGAAATTCGCTTCAACTTTATTTCACTAAACTATTATCTCTACAACATCTACTTTCACACATTTCACGTGAATTTTAATTTGAATAAATTGTTTACAAAGAACAATGGAGCTGTTTTGTGCTAAATGGCACAATAGCTAAAGGCCAGTTGAAAACAAAATGCTGACCCTTCGTCTCAATAATACAATTACAAATTTTACGTATACTCTACTGAAAGATAAGAGAAATGCCAAACTTTAAGAGAGAATGCGGTCAACCATAATGACTAAACGGGGTTTGCCGTAAAAAAAAACTTGTAATTTGTTATGAAAATTAAAATCTTTTATTAATTGCGTTATTATTATTAGAATCTTAAGTAAATAAATCAAAGATTTTATGTGTTTGACTGAAAAAGAAACAATCTTTTGTGTTCATTAAATTTTATGTTGGATTTTATTTTCGTCCCTTCTGCTTGAGTGTTGAAAGTTAAGACAAATTTCGTTCTAATATGAAAATTGAACAATGCCGAACAAATGATAACTCAATGTTGCGCTTATTGAATCAAACTTTCTAATCATTCGTGTGTAAAAACCTTCACAAAACTTTCTTCTTTTTTATATTTTTGTCGTTCTCGGCCACTTAGCTGTTTTCGTTATCATTTTTGTTTGTCTTGGCCAAAAGGATTTCGGGCAATCGACAAAAAGCTGTATTATGCGGAATTCATGCAAACAAGTAACTAAATTCTTTGCTTACCAGTAACCCAAAAGGGTTAGCCGAACAAAGGGCACAGTCTGGGGCAGTTCCGTGGTTGAGACTGAGACCATTGTGAGATAAGTGAGGTAAGAGAGGTATGAGAAGTTCTAACCATAAACACAAAGCACTTACTTTTCATTTTGTTTGTCATCGTTGGGAATTCAAGAAACTGTAAGCAATTTCTTGCTGTTGGTTGGCAAAACAAAATTGTTTAAACCAACCGTTTAATTCAGAAAAGATGAAAATAATTAAAACCATCAAGTTTTAGTCCTGCAAACTGTAGTGAAATTCAATGAAGTATCTCAACCTAACGGGAACCGTTAAACGGGAATTTGTTAAAGATAACAGAGGCGTTTTATTTTGCATAAATTCTAGGGGAATGTGAAGATAGAAATTGTGAAAAATGTAAATGCATTTTGTTTCCAAACAGTTGAAGTTCATATATCTTAATTTCGTGGAAAATAAATTAATTCACATTAAACATTGTGCGTGATTTATACAATCGCAGAATATGTTTACGTTATAATATTTTTAGACCGAAATGTTCCACTTAATGCTACATTTTTCGAAACGGCCTCAAGTAATGTGTAAAAAATGTGAAAAAATTTATAAAATTTCGCAACACATCTTAAAGAGTTTTATGCTTCATCATCGCTACCCCTTCGCTTCAGGCTACAACATTGAGCTGTATTTTTTATTTTAAAATAGATTTTATGATGGCAATTTTTGAAGTATGCTTGCCACTGATTGCTATGGTAGCAACTTCCTGACAATGTTTCAAGTTTCAACATAGCAAAGCATGTCCTCGTTTGACGTTGAATGTAACAATAGAGACATGCTACTGAAGCCTAAGGACTATGACATTTAGTAGAGGGGTTGTTTATACGAACTAACGCTAATTGTTTATAAGTAAATTCCAGTCATTCAAGAAGCTTACGTCTTGTAGATATTTAGGTCAAAATGTCTTCAGAGAATATGTTTCACAATTACCAGCTAACAAGGATGAAATTTCCACGAATACTTTATCTGAAACATGAAATTGGTGTAACATTTGTTGGCTGCCGGTCGGAATGCTCACCTGTGGCGATGAGTTGAGAATGGATTTGCATCGGCTGCTAAACATAATTACAATGAATGTAAGTATGATCAGTGCACTCCACATTTTAGTCAATGTTATGAAGGTGGTTCCAAAATTAGCCAGTAGTTTGGAAAAAAATATTTTGGTAAAAAGTGACCATCTTATAAAACATATGTTTTAAGTTTTAAAGCGCCACGTTATTTAATATTTTTATTTAAGTAAACGATCTGAGTGAATTTGTAAATATGGAAAAAATTGGTCACCCTTATGTAATTCAATATTTCCATTTAAAAGGTCTCAGTCCAACCAATGTTAAAGCCGAGCCACATTCTACTCTGGTATTGGCTGGATGATTGTCGGCTGAAGGTGAGTGAGTTAGCTAAAATGATATATAATGTATGTTGACCGAAGATTTGAAAATGAGAAAGTTATGCGCAAAATGGGTGCTGCGCTAGCTTTTAAATAAGCAAAAATAGCGTCGTGAGGCAAAACGGCGTATTTCAGTAGACGAATTTTTGCGTCGATTCATAACCATGAAGACAAAGGAACACACCTGAGACAAAGGAACAGTCAAAGGAATGAACTGGAATGGGAGAACCGTGGTCAATAAAGGCGAAGACGGATCCATCTGCAAGTGATTTCATGGAGTCTGTTTTTTTCTGGAATGCGCATATGACTATTTTTGTTGATTATCTTTAGAAAACATTTATGGTAATTTATTGTAGCGATAAGGTAATAAAATTATGGAAAAAGGAAAGCATTTAGCGCAAAGAAAGTGTTGTTTTATCAAGAAAATGCTCCATTTCACACATCCAGTACTGCGATGGCCAAAAATTAATGAATTAAAGTTCGAATTGCCTCATCACGCACCTTATTTACCAAATTTAGTTCCCCCGGACTATTTTCTATTTCGAAACCTGCAGAAATGGACTGGCGGTTAAAGATTTGTTAATAACGAAGAGGTAGAGTCTCCGGTTGATGGTTATATTAGCGAGTTTGACATTTTTTACTATGAACAGAGTATAGAAGCTACTGAATATAGCTGGAAAAAGTGTTTTGAGCTAAAAACAGATTATGTTGAAAAATTAAGAAAATTGTTCCCTACTTTTTTGTGTTTTCTCTGTTAGGTCGGCTAGTTTTGGGACCACACTCGTGTGATAATAAATATTATCCCATAAAATTGAATCTTTTTGTGAAAATACCTATAAATGAATCATTCCACCAAATTCCACCAGCCATTGCGTTGTTTCTGTTAAGCTTGAGTATCTCAAACTACAAAATTAAATTCGAACACCCTTAAGTTAAGTTTTTATCGATGTGCAATCAAATTGCGCCATAAAAAAAATTGGTGATTTTCAATCGTTTTTTTTTCTTCTACCAAAACAATTTCACTTTGCCAGCTAAAAGTGTCGTTTACATGTGACTGTGTCAAGTAGAAAATACTTTCAGCCCCAGGAGTTCATTCAATTAATCTTTTTATGAAAATATGGATATTCGTCCGCATTAAATATAAAACTAATTTGTCCAATGTCTACTTTGCACACTGTAATAGTGTACAGTTCATTATTTCGTGAACCTCCTGTATCGGTCACGTTAGGTTCGCTGTCTTGTGTCAATTTCATTTTTACAAAATATTTTCATTTAATGTTGTTGCATTTTTCTTTGGTTCTCTTTTGAAATGGAAACGTTTTATAAAAAACATCAATTTAACTCCTTAAAACGGAAACACTGAGTACTTGGTGTGATCCTCTGAGGACAACAACAACACAAGTAAATTGTTTTTTGGAAAATGTTTTGCATAAAAGCAAGTTGTATTCAGTAATAATAGTGTCAGTGTTTTTGTTATGATTGTTGTTATTGTATTTCTAGCCGATGAAAGAATTATTAAAAGTCATACTCGTAAATTTACCAACACATCTACACCATAAAGAAGTAGACAAGACACTGGCATAGCAACTCTTACTTGCAAGGACATGTGTGCATGAATTCAATTGAGAGGAATGAAACCGAATACTAAAAAACAAAATGGACGGAACCAGAACCATTTAACACCACAGAAAGAATAAAAACAAATTTGAACGAACGCAAAAATAAAAAAAATAAGAGAAATGACGTAAAAACAAAACAACAAAAAGAATGGGGAAAAGTACTTAGAAGTACTAAAGTGAATGTCGCCATTGGTGATGAAATTACTTGTAGTCACTCGTATGGGAAATGACATTCACATGGCACTCGTATGCGCATATGTGTGATGGTGTGTTTGTGTGTGTGTGTGGACAGACATGAAGCAGTATTTGCTTAACCGTATCCAAAGCAATTTTGAGTGTAACCTAAACCTCAATATGAGCGCACGCGTGTGTGTGCAAATGTCAGTGTTTATCCCAGAAAATGAAAACTATTTTAAATGTATTTTTTTCTGAATGAAATGACACACAACTTTCAAATTTAGTTTCTTGGATATTGTTTCTTGTTGGTTTTTGTGTGTGTGTTTGTGTATTATTATCAACATCAGCAAAATTTGTGCGCGTGGTTGTTATATATAAATGTGAACATGACATTTCGAAGGGCTACCAGAAACGGAGCGCAAGAGATGTAAATACAAGCAGTAACAGTTAATTTACTGGCATGATCTTGACCAGAGTTCCTTTGCTTAGACAAAAAAATTTAAAGGCTAAATCGGCGTTTGCAAGAAGTCATTCCAATTGGTCCGGAGGAGACGGTGAAAAAACACCGAAACATTTTGTGGAGCGATGAAACAAAAATTAATGTATTTGGAAACGACTGTGCCCGGAATATTCGACGCTATAAGCACAAGGAATTCCATGTTCGCTTTACAAAAAAGACGGTCAAGCACGAGGGCGGCAATACTATGGTCTGGGGTTGTTTCTCGTGCTATGGTGTCGGTCCGATACATCGAATTACCGACATTACGACCAAATTCCACTACAAATATATCTTGGAAAATACGATGTTGAACTATGCTGTGGAAAGCAAGCCTCTTAGATGGGAATTCCAGCAGAATAACAATCCGATGCATACTCCTAAGTTAGTAAAGGATTGGTACCAAAATAATAATGTTACCCTTCTTGACTGGCCAAGTCAATCTCCGGACATAAATCCAATCGAAAACCTTTGAGAGGGAGAGTTAAAACAAAGAATTAAAAAGGATGTTAAAAAAAAATAAGGATTAGTTATGGAATTTTATTCAAAAAACTTAGCATGAAATACCAGTAGGAACCTGCAAGAAGCTTATTGCCAGCATGCCAAAAAGAGTTTACAAAATAATTGAAAATAAAGGTGGATATACCGGCTTTTAACAAAACTCGGCCAATTTAACAGAAAAAATTGATTTGTTTACTTGTTTGCTTATTTTAACTAAATGTACTTATTATTTTGTCCAATGTTTTTTGATTAACTTCTAACTTTTTGAAAAATACTGAATTTAATTTTTGTTTTCTTTTATTTGTTTTAGTATTTATTTCATTTGTAATGTCGTAACAAAAGAAATCAGTATTTGTTTTTTCTTTTAATTTAAACAAATTTTCGTCTGCGAGCCTTTAAAAAATGACATATGGTGTACTTATTATTTTGACCATATGTGTATCTCAAAACTATAATTTGGAAGTTAAGTAGTTTTTGCTTGCAAGCACAGATATGTGTACATACAAAACGTTGCCTTTCCGAATTTATTTGACAGATTTTCATGGTTTATATCGATTTGTAAATGTACTTAGTAATTGTCATCATCATTGGTAACTCTTATACGCTTAATATCTATGTAATCTGTTCATGAGAGGTCATTCATATATAAATTTACCTGAAAATATGTCAATTACATCGATTTAGTTTTAAAGACGGAAGAGGTCCAAAAAGCATCACCGTTTTAGGTGATTGCTGTCATGATTATTATTCTCATAAAAATTTAAAAATATCTTCAAAGGAATTTGCCGCACATTGGCTAATAATAGCCGGACTAATGCGCATCTGCATCTTTTAGCAACAAATCTATATATTTTTTGGGAATGTCAATGCATTTGGATCACTTGTGTTTGGGTTAAAAAATCTTTAGTTTTCCTTACTTTTTTTTTTGGCCATGAGGGCAAAAGCGAATTTAATTTGTTAAGTAAACATTGATTTCTGATGAATAAAGATATCGTTCAAGCTCTGCAATGGCTGCAAAAACGTTATTGGAACTCTTTTACGTCATCAAAAAAAACTTGTCGATGGTTTGATAATTTTAAAACAGATCGTACGAACGTCCGACGTCCGTTGTTTAAACCAGAAAATATGAAAATTATGCACAATAATGAAAGTTGCAAGATATAGATGGCTTCTTAAAGATTTCAAAAATTCGGTAGGAGAATATTGTAGCAAATTGGTTATTCGTTTGCTAATAGTAGAATAGAAACATTAAAATATTACTAATTTGGGAATCTTGTTCAAAGTGGTTTAAATGCAGTGTCTTTTTGATCAATGAACGAAATGAGTCTTTCACTACCGCTACCACTACCACTACTCTATTCTGAATTGAATCGGCTAAAATGCAATAGTCGGTTGGATGTATCGGATATATCAATCTGTTCGTAAATTACTGCTATTATAGACGGCAAAGACAATACCTAGGAGGCTTTCATCGAACTTAGTTCAGTAAGTTCTAATTTAGCATCTTTTACTGCGCTTGAGGTAAGTGATTTATCGTGGCCCTTCTGGCACTCGGCATTTTTTTGCAACAACGCAAAAGGATAATGGGTGAAGGCATTTGTAAGTTAGTTCACTCTGACTGAAATTGAAGTGCTGGTGGCAGGGATGGAAAACTCGATTTTGAAAATTGTACTGAAGTTCGACCAAAAGAGCAATTTTTTCAATAAAATGGTATTTTTTAATATTTTAATTTATTTAATAAGAATTCAAACATAACAAAAGAAAATTCATAAGTACATATAATATAAAAAATAAGGTTCATAAAATTATAGAGATCAAAAAAATTAAGGAATATTAAACATTTATAAAGGTATGTAACTTTGTAGGTTATTATTACAATAGTGTTCATAAAAAAATATTTATTATCTAAATATAATATATTAAAATGTTAATATATGTACATCGTTTTTAATTTTAATATTTTATGAGATCGCTTGAAATTTTGAAGTTGTGGCAGCAACTGTCGGTTGATTTTAACAAATCCTTTGTTTAGATTAAATTTGAAAAAGCTTGTACGTGAAGACGATTTCTTTCCTTGGTTTTAGTAAAATTTTGGATTAAAAAAATACGCTCGACATTCGCTGTAGAATGGGGTATTGATAAAATTGCAAAAGCTATGCGTGAAATGTCAGGAAACATCAACTCATTCATTTCATTTTTAATACTTCTAACATTTTTCCAAAAAATGCTCACATTTTCATTTTTTTAGTGTTTGAGATCTTAAACATCGGATAAAGCTTTGAATTGTGAATTTATTTTTTCAAAATTTGATATTTTGTTTGGAAATAATTTAATTAGAAGTGGAACGATACTGTTAGCAGATCCTGAGATCACCTTTTCTAGAGTAAAATTATTAAACATTATTAACATTTTGTTATCAAAATCAAATTTTTTTATAAAAGACTCGCAAAACTGTATTTAAAACCTTTTAATTGTTTTTTTAAACTCGGAAATAATACAGATCTGATCTGTTAGTTAGAGACTTCAGCTTGGTTATCTTTTTTTTTATATTTTAGTTGGCACTGATTCTGATCCTCCGGCTTTAGATGTAAAGTCTTGAAAGATTTCAATTGACGGGCAAGATATTCGCAATGTAACACAAGCAATACACAAAAAGAAGCGCTTAAGCGATAACAGTTGCATTGAATAATTATAGTGGTGTGCAAAAATTTCGATTGCAATATCATTTACGACAGTGTTGCCAATACAATATAAAAAATGTTCATAAAATCGCAGTAAGTCCCGATCCACACTGGAAGAAATTTGTCGCCGTATGTTATCACATTCCCTTTTGAAATTTTCTATAGCGTACACACAGGCAAACATTTGTGGATGTGGACTAAGATTATGCAAATAAATTAAAAGTCCTTAAGTGCAAACAACAAAACAACAACTAAATGACTGACGGGGGTACTACAGTATTTTTGCAAGTGAAAAAGTACTGAAAAAATTACTAAAGTACTAACTTTTCCATCACTGGCTGGTGGTTTGTATAAGACACTAAAATGAAATGTCTTAGTTTCTTGTAATTTCAATATGCGGTCTTACGAAATAAGCACGTATGAGTAATATTAAAAATTCATATTGACTATTACTCATACGTTAAGCAATTTTCTTTGTGGTACCAATTGTGCTGAATTGTTCTTTAATTTAAATTCATCAAATTTTAATTTTTTTCATTGCTTCGCGTTAATCTGACTACGGTTGTAAGAGATCGTTCAGATTAGTTGATAAATGCACATTGCATGAATTTCTTTAATGGGAATGAAATATACAACTGTTTCAGACTTTCATTGAATAAATGAGCATTTATTTTTAGAACCATTGAACCAGAACTGCAATCTAATGGTAAACATATAAATTAATTTGAAAAGTTTTAAATTAGGCGTTATATCCGCTCGAAGAAGTATGTGATGTTATTATTGAGAAATGAGAATATTGGGAGATTGATGCAACACAATTAAAGATTATAATAATATAGCATTACAATAATGCATAATAATCATACTTCATAATAATGTGGAATAATGATTTTTCATGTTATATTCCAAATGCTAACATAGGATAATTTTTGTTGGTTTTCAAAGTTTTGTAATACCAGTTAAGATATATTAAATGTCTGATAGTCATAAAGTGCACTTTTGATTTCGTTAATCATTTCTGGCATCATTTCTACGTAAAAATTACAGTCTAAATTTGATAACAATGCATTTACAGAAAATTTGTCATGCAATAGTAGGAATGAAATGAATGAATGATCACGACGACTGCAGATGCAGGCAATATAAAGTTAAGAAGGGTAATTTTATTATTGTTTTGCTACAAAGAATTTGCAATAAATATGCCAATTATGCTCAATTTCATCATGAAAATATTTACAACGGAACAATGTTCAAAAATTATTGAACTTTGTTATCAAAATTCGTGCTCCATGAGAAATGCTTTTTTGGACACTTTGACAATCTTATTATAGTTATAATTAGAGTGTTAGAGAGAGTTATAACTGGCAAACTGATTTTTTTGCCGAATCCGTATGCGTATACATTTTCGAATAACCGATTTAATGGGGGTTTCGCTGGTTTTTGAAAAATTACGTAAGCTAGAAAAGGGTTTGTGTTGAGAAAATTACCTTTTAAGATTTATCAAAAGATTTGGAAATTGATTCGAACCAATATAGCACAATACTATAAATTTGATGGTTTTAAATCAAAATATTTTCAGATGTGTAGATATTGATCGTTTCAACTTTTTTTTTTTTTCTTTTAAATTTTGAATTTCACACAGCTTTATAATAGGAGTTTTATTCGATCGAAAATACATTAGCCACAATGCTACAAAAATGCACAATAACTGCTATCGATGTACAACAACAGTTCTAAAGATTTGGTTATTACATTTTTTGAAGTTATATCTTGAGAACCAGTGGATTTCTGAAGCAAATTAATGGTGATAATGGAACCAATCACAATTTATAACATTTGGCTGTCCTTACTATTATCTCATAAACTTCTTTAAATGATATTTTAATGAGCCGGCTACTAAAACGTTATAATATTTGTAATTTGTGTATGCGATAAAATATAGTCCACAAACATCCATGCATCAAGTCAGATTTTGTAGTTATTGTCTCGTTCAGATTCAAATTTTAAAATGCTTGCTTGGTTCTGAAAATCGCCTTATAAAATTAAAATCGTATTGGATTGTTGATTGTAATTATTTCAATGTCTTGCACTCGTTTGCTTTTGTTCTAATAGTTTTTTTGCTGAAATTATTCTAAACTTAAAGAATACTGCAAGATCGGTTTTAGGTAAGTACGATGTTTTTCTGTTATTATTACGTCGTTTTCCATCTTTTAAGTTTTGATATTACGAAAATTATCTGTGGTATTCTGGCAGCAATCAATACAAAAGGTCTAGATACCTTTCCAGTTCACCCGCATAAATAATTATGCGTTATGTGCGTTTTTGTGTATAGTCCTATATGGAAACCATCCGATTGTGATGAAACATTTTAAATAGGTTTAGTTACTATACAAGCGTTGAAGAACAAGTCGTTTTAATAGTGATTTTCGTACATTTCGTACACTTTAAAAACGCTGATAATTAGTTTAGTTTTCTATAACGCAATGGATTTTCTTAAGAAATGTATGCGTTTTCCTCTTTTACTTTAGCCCTAAACCCTGAAAAACATGGGTTTATCCCGGTTTTTTCATTGGCCGAATACTCGAAAATCATATTTTAAAAAAAATGTTTTTTTTTAAATAATTCGAAAACCGGGTTTCTGGATAATCGGGTATTTGAACATGGCAGTCATAATTGATCTACTTAGCAAGCAATCGTAATATCAAAATTTGGCACTAATTCTAATTCTTGAGAGAGACCCAAATAGAAATAGCATTAGAGTTGGCAAAGCTTCCAGAATAATAGTCTGACGTCACTCATCTATGATGATCAATCAGCGCCAATTTTGGCTTTGAAAAATTATATTACAAGTAGTATTAGCAACATCAACAAGATACTAACATTGAAGCTTTGCAATGGATTGCTTGTGATCGTATTTTGAGCGAATATTTATATGAAACAACATGTAAAAAGTACATGACAAGCTTTAATTTATAAATTTATTTACATATTTTTCATCAGTTATGTACATTTTTCGTGAGCATAATCGCCGTTCCTACCAGGGAAATAATCCCCAGTGTCATTCTAAGTGTTATGCCGCAGATATTTCCGATTATTTCACCATTTTCAATTTCCCAAGTCAGGTAGATAGAAAAGTCAATGTTCTGGAGAGGAAGCTTAACTTTTAATGCTTATCTTCAATAAAGTTTGTTTCGACCTATTTAGAGTTATTCACACTACACTTTCTACTGTTCTACTTGTTGTCTACCAATTACCAATAGTACTAAATTGTCAGCGGACGACAAATGTACCGCCCTAACCGAATCTCACACATTTTATCATACGTTACTATCCAACGAAGGTACGCCTACGCATTGTTAGCCAGCAAGTTGCCTTCCAGTCACTTACATTTTCTCATCTATAATAAACGGGAAGGAGGGATACCTCACGACAAGCTTTCTACTACTTATAGTTTCCTCAATCCAAACTAAAAATGGTTCGTTGTTTCACACCACATTTATTTTCTTAATCTTCACGACGTGCCCTGTCAAACTCATGGTATATCCATTTTAAATGTATTTCCAAATCATCAGCTATTATCAGTTTCTCCTTTCTAATGATCACTTTCGGCCGTTACTATACAAATTGATCCCTTTTGCCACACCCATTTACACACAAAAATATATAGGTAACAACAACAACAACCGCAACAAATTGTATAAACAATGCAAAATTCGATATTTGGTTTCCGTATATGCTAAAGGAAATCCTGCCTTTTTTAAACCGTATTGCCACTTCCCTTTTTCACGAAATTCCCTTTTGGAAATTTCAGGCTTAAAGATGATCACCGACCACTCAAGCCAAATGCGGTTCATGAATATGAAATAAATCGTTTCTGTTTGAGAACTTACAGAAGAGCTAAACCATTAATAACCGAAATGACCAACCATTAAGAACTGCTGAAACTCGACAAAGCGTTTGATATTTGATTCCGCACAAACTAACAGAAATCTACTTGACAAAGCGGATAAGCACTTCAAATTAACTGTTTAAACGTAATCGAAACAATACCTTTTTTAAAACGCATTACCACTGGGGATGAACAATGAGCTCTTTGTAATAATATTAACCGAAAGAGATAAAAAAACAACCGTAAATTCTAGGTATATTTCCAACAGTTGATAAAACTTGATGAAAAAATGTAAGTTTTCACAACGACAAGGCAATATTTTGCATGGAATATCCTTAAATACACATGAGTTGTTACATTGGTTTGGTGGGGGGAATTTTTTAATATGATTTTAAAAAAAGTAGCCTGAAAGATAATAGAATGTCATTGGACAAAATGCCACTTACAATGTAGGTTAACATAAATTACTTGAACAACAAACTGTAAGTTTACTTTGAAACTAAACCATTAGCCACAAGTCATTAATTTTCAAAACATGAGAGACAAGAGAGCCATATTTTCCTATCCTACTCTTCCATAACAGTTCGAGGTAACATAAACCATGATTAGTTTACAACATTAATTATAGGTATATAAAGGACAATGTAAACTTGTTTTTTTTTTGCAGACAGGCGAATGAATACAATGGGATCGAATAATTCAATGCGCTCATGATCATGATTGCGTAATTTTCTTTGTAATAACACTTTAGCGGAACATTGATGTAATGTGATTAGAATATTTATAGAGGCTTAACAAGAAAACTTACACATTGATAAACATACGATTGATGAAGAAAAAATGTGTGACGCAAATGTAAATTGGGTAGAAAGGAATAACCGTACGTTTATATAGGGTGTCACAACAAGAACGCAAGATTTAAATTTGGCGCCATTCGAAGTGTCATTGTTTGACATTTGAACAATTGTTAGTGATATAAAGACAACAACGCGCCTTCGACCAGGTCGATCGACCGAAAATGTCGCAGCTGTACGTGATGATGTCGCTCAAACTCCATTCACCTCAATTCGACACCGAGCTCAGCAAATTGTTGTCTCAAATCCACTATGCAGCGAATTTTGATGAAAGATTTGCATCTTCATGCATACAAAGTTCAATTGACTCAGGAACTGAAGCCAGCTGATCATGGACAGCGAAGGGAGTTCGTTAATTGGGTATTGGAGAGACAACATGAAAATGCTGATTTTGCCGATAACATCATCTTCAGTGACGAGGCCCATTTCCATCTTGATGGCTTCGTCAATAGGCAGAATTGTCGTATTTGGGGTGAGGAAAATCCTCGAGTAATTCACGAGAAGCAAATGCATCCTCAACGTGTCACTGTGTGGTATGGGTTTTGGGCTGGAGGAATCATTGAACCTTTTTTTTATGAAACTGAGGCATATCAAGCGCAAACAGTCAATGGTGTTCGGTATCGTAAAATGATAACCAGTTTTGTCATGCCTAAAATTGAAGAAATGAATGTGGAGGGCATGTGGTTTCAACAAGACGGCGCCACATGTCATACAGCCAGAGTAACAATTCAATTGCTTTATCAGTCATTTAAATTTTGCGTTCTTGTTGGGTCACCCTTTAGATATGAGAAAATTCTCTCCACTAGGCTGGCAATTCATTTTATCGGAAAAATAATTGTATGTGTGGAATTGAGGGAAAATCAAACAACTCTTTGATGTGACTCATTTGATGTCTTATGCATTCCTACGTAAATATCTGCAAAAACCCTAATTTTGTTTGGATTTTGATGAAAATCGTGGAATTTTTCTAGCAAAATAGCATTGAAACTCAAACAAATATGGTAATCTACACTTTATGTTTGGCCACGGCGACTTAAAAAAAAAAAAAAAAAAATAGAATTCCAGTCCACTTCCGTTTTTGGTTTCTTGTTTTGTGGAGAAATATGTCCGAGGTTGGAAATATAGTAAAATCGCACTCAAGTGTGTTCAAGTAGAAGTTTCCATAATTTGTTATCAATTTCTGTGTTTAGACACCTACACTTGTTGTAATCTCTCCAATTGGTTACTGTTACTGTAGAGATATACTTGTACATTGAAATGTATATAAAGAAAAGAAAAACCATGAAGCGTGGCTTTTGACCTCAAACGCAAATTTTAAAATTTCGCAGATGAATTTTTGCCGTGCTTTCCACTATGAGCTAACAAATGAAAAATAAGATTTTAATTATTAAGTTCGAATATTTACCGTACATTTGCTGTATCTGACAATCGAACCTTGACACCTTTGCCGTATACGTTGCATTGTTGATGTGATAATTCTTCAACGTGACTGTTGCAAATCTTCTATTACATGGAAAAGGAATCACAAACAAATTCCCTTCGCAT
This sequence comes from Philornis downsi, assembly GCA_019455685.1. Classification (NCBI taxonomy): domain Eukaryota; kingdom Metazoa; phylum Arthropoda; class Insecta; order Diptera; family Muscidae; genus Philornis; species Philornis downsi. The sequence goes on from JAHXMU010000808.1 coordinate 471,137, forward strand.
CCCATAAATGAGATATGGAAGACCATTCCAGAAAAAAGTTTTGACAAATATCGAAAAGAAGCCAGCAAATGTAGATTTAGAGGTAAAAATAAATTACTTTTAGACCTCGTAATTTGGATTGGAAATTAATTGGAATTTTTACATCTTCCATACGCATTTTATTATGAAAAAAGTGCAGAAATTTCAATCAGGTGATCTGACTTATATACATCTTCACCCAACGTGTGTTAAACTGCTTTGTTCATATTAAATGATATATAAAATCACTCTCTCTAGTGAAGGTACAGAAATACTTTTGGAATAAAAGCACAATAAAAGAAGTAAAGCCGTAACTTACTGAAGTCCTCCGTTTGGGGATATGTAGGGGGACCACCGATTTTTGCTAAACCGGCTACTTTGTATATGTGGTGCCCTAAGGGGTGTGACAGTGCAGTCTACTTTCATCCGCCGTGATAAATATCTAATGTGTGCGTAACTATATTGAATATAGCACAATTCAATGAAAGACATAAATCAAGGAATATGTAAGTTAAATAAGAAAATTTGTATTGGGGGTACCAGAGAGGACGTATTAATTTGTTCGATTTTCAAACAGTTTGTCCAGTAGTATATCACAATATAATTGACAAGAATTCATTAAACTTCAGGCTACGAATTATGGACTACAGTGGAAAAGTCAGTTTCGATAAATCATCCTTAGAAATTAGTTTACCAAGCGCAAGATATGTGACAAATTTGGCTGAATTTGGCACAACTAATTGAATGAAGTGGAAGTAAGAATATGTTGGCTCAATCAATCATTTGTATAGAAGAGCCCAGAAGGGCTGTGGTTTCTTGTTTGATTTTTCTTTGGTTTTGTAGATAATTGAAAAGCAATGTAATGAACAAAAATCTAGACTACTGGTTAGAAATTACAGATAAATAATAAAACTTTGAAAAATCATTCAATTTGTATGAGAAATACCAGAATGGGTGTGGCAAAGAGCTTCGTTTTAATTCTGGGACACTATTATAATAAATACTGAACATGTAGCAGATTGGACTAAATTCAGTGCAACTATATAAGAGTTATGAACTGATAGATTTTTTTCAAGTTTTTCCAAACATAAAATTACGCAATGGGCGAAAATTTAGGCTACTGCAGGTTATAGGAGAGTTACAGGGAAGAAATTCAGTTTCGAAAAATCGGGGAATCTGTTGGGGAGGTTCAAGAAGCGACAAATAATCTCCGACTACGGTTTGGCAAAATATTAGGCCGCCAGGTGTTAAGATTTACACATTTTTAATAGAATGTTACAGCATGAATCGTGTCCACTGCTTTAAACTGTTCCTTGTAGTTACAATTTTGGCCATTTGATCAATATCTTCATTCTTCCGTGAGAAGGTATAAAAATGTACTACTTAATTTTTTTAGATGGAACAAAAAGTCATTTGAGTCTTTTAATGTAACAACATTTATCAGCTTGCGTAACGCTTTTATCCGCTTTTGTCGTAATGTGGGACTGATAGGGCTAATACTTGCGTTTTTTTTTGTCGGCAAGAGAGGACTTTGTCATTAAGTCGTTGCTTAATAAGCCCATAATAGCATTTGTTCGCAAGCATTGGTCGTCTTTTAACATCTTTAGTTTTATTTTTATTCAACCATTGTAACATTTTTAGCTTTATTAGTGGCGGTTCCGTTGAAAATTAATTCATCCACCACTCCAAAGTTATAGTTGTTGACATTCATGCAGCGTCCCAATTAAGTAGATTCTTTGTTTGTTCGAAACGAATATTTTGAATTTATCCTCGTTTACTACCTGACTCATTTTGGTTGAGTCCTTCTCAATGCTCAAGAAGGCTGGCAGTTCGGTGCTATTAATGTTTTAGTATAGGTAATTCAAATAAATTTTAATGCCCACATTATTAAGGGGCGTGACAATAATTATGTCAAAAAAATTAAATTATTATAATTATGTCAAACCCAAACAACCTACAGATATAAGGCATATGAAACCAAGTTTAAGTGTTCTAGCTCTGACTAGTATGTTTGCACCAGAAAAAGACACGGACGTGTATAAATTGTCTTAGAATTGTGTAAGGATTCAAAAGCGATGCGTCTACTTTTGTTCAATTGGTAAATGCTGAGGTAATTCCAATACCGCCCCCTTCACGTAGTTGAACTCTTGGAAAACTGTTACGTGACGGGTGCGTTTTTTTTTATTTTTTGGTATTCCAGCAAACATTATTTCGTATTCGAAAAGTGTGTTCATCACATTGTGTGTCTCTAAGCAGTGCCTGTGACTGATTGCATTACAGAGTTTTACAAAAATGGTTACATAATTATATGCATACACAAGCGTGTGTTTTCCCATCAGCATCCGACTAAGTCCATGATCCATCGGTCAGTGCTAATGAAAACCTTACCTTAACAAAATATTTATATATAAATATGCTTTGCTATCAAAAGTCTCCAATATTTTGCTTAATTTTCTCTTTAGTAAACCAAAGTATTTGTTTTTCCCAACTTTACATCCTAAATTGTCTCAGGGGTTATTCATTGTGTCCTTCACATGCACCATAGATTGCAGTCATAAGTGATGGAGTTCCACGCAGCCAAATACGCAAAAGAAAAATGAAAATGAAAAAACTTCCCAGCATAATGACTAACACGCGCTGGCCAAAAAGGCCATCATATATAATTATCTTCATTTCCTTCGTAGTTCATTGTTATTTTCCTATTGAATTGGAAAATTTGAAAGAATAAGCATTATAAATAGCATCGTCTTACGCACTATCGATGACATCATGCCTGTGTGTTTTCACATTCAAGAGCGTTGTGAAGCTCGATTCATGGGAATCTCATTGTGTCGCCGTTCTTTCTCTCCGTTTGATTCATAGTTGTGCGAGAACAAACATCCCACTTTAAAATCGTTTATTCGTGTGTACTAAATAAATTATGAAAGAACCAAAAACAAAAAAACCAGCGGTAGATGTAGTGGAGAACCAAATAGTCTTATGGCAAGACAAATCTATGACGTTGTTGGCATTCTGGGGCTCCTGTGATATTTGAGGAGATTCAGAGATTCATTCATGGTTTCGACCTTTCATGTGCAGTCCGGTATTTGCTACTGCTAAATGTTGAATCAAGAAAGAAAAACATGAAGCATGAAAAGATGGTGTGGTAGGAGCAGAAGTAGCATTCGAACAGAAATGTCGAAGTAACAAAATATAACAAATCTCTTGGCCATCAAATGGATTCCCTGTTCGTTCGTATCCCTGGTAAACTGGTCAGTGGCAATAACAATAAACCTATCAAAGTGTGTTGTTGTGTAGCCCCAAAGGATGTTCATATCGATTTGTTACTCTTCAATATAAATGTATGAACATGTTTCGGTTGGCGATAGCATCACTGAGTGTATCGCTATCCTTAACCATTAGATAGAACGAATTTTTAAAGCCCTCCAAAAATATTGAATTGCATAGCAAATGCAGCAGCAGCCAACGTACACCCACATATTGTGGGGGAGCCTTCACACTGGGTGTTGGTGTAATTTTATGGCTTTCTTTGATATGCACGAGTACATGTTCATGCATGCTCATCTTACTATTTGGAATTGCTAGGATATTATTGCATTATCACGTGGGTGGAGTGCAGGAGGGGGGAAAGATGAAAAGGGGACGGGCATTGGGGCAAGTGAGTAGTATCGTTTATACCATGAGCTAACTGTGGTATGTATGAACTTTGATACACTTTCTGGTATCGTACAATCGCATCGCCTCATATTGATTTCTCTGGTGGAAGCTACAAATTTCTTGGTCCTCTTGGTGGTGCATATATTTGTCCATTCATCGTGTATTGATTATGTGGGCGCTTAAAACTGTCTCCATTTGCCAAAAAAAGAAGAAATCTAGAGAAAGACGTGCAGACTGGTAGAGTTGCCAAGGTAAAGTTCAAATAATTATTGTACGCGATTTGCCAGAAGCGGCTTTCAGTTTAAAAAAATCTTGAAGTATTTTGAGCATGTTTTCGTGTAATATGGCCGTTGGCAAGCCCAAAAATATCATCTTTAAATTAAGCTAAATGGATTCAAGAAAACAAGATGAAAAGTATCCTGTCTTCATCATCCATTAGGACTTTATGGCTTTATGACTGTTACATATCTCAAAATGAAAAAATAGAGTGCACATAGAACATCCGAAAAGCGTCACTATTTTTGGATCTAAGTCAGAAATTCTCTGGTAATGCTTTGGGATTCCTGTTCTGTGGCACAAAGTAATGTCAACGACATGTTACCGCTGATAAGTCTAATTAAAACCCAACTATTTTAGAAGCTTTGAGATCTCAGCAGATGTTACAAGGACATTTCGATTGTTCGACCGAAAGCAATGATAATGAAATTGAAAATGTATTTTATGAGTGCCTAGAGAAAATATGAATCGTATCAGTCTGTTATTTCATATTTCCCTTACAAGGAAAGGTAGACATCGCAAACTTGCATACTCTCGAAATAAGTACGGCCATTCCTCCTAACAAATGGCTGTAAAAAGTGTTCTTGGATGTAAAAACCTCGTTCAGTTTTGTCCTGCTGTTATGGCGAATGCCGTATTGCGTTAGTGAAAGAAGATTCGGCATGCATGGCAATGTCGTTGCCGAGCAAGGCTTAGAAGAAAGGGGGAATAATTCGCATTTTTTTAAGAAGAAACGATTAGAAAATGATGTGGAAAATTAGAATGTACAAGTCTTCAGGAGTTAAAGTGAATTAGAATGAAGTATTTTTCCAATGGTAAATAAAGAGGATTCTCCTGTAAGGGGTACTACGAAAACTTGATCACAGATACATAGTAAATGTATAGAGTATGGAGAGAATAATTTCGTAGTTCGTTAGTTCGATCCAATAACCAAAAGTCCAGGTAACGAAAATATTATTGCAGACAACACAGAGCTTTTTAAGACTGCTGGTGATGGGCTGATAAGTAGAATGCGGCAGGTCTTAGCTAATGACTGAACGAGAGCATGTTTTCTGATTGGAAACAAAGCATTTAATATTCGACGTATAACAAAAGCCGTACGGTATTCACATTACGAAAAATACTAGAGAATATGCACAGAAAAATCAATCGACCTAATTTGGGATGACATTGCCTGACATAAAGTCTTACAAAACGAGCCTACATTTTTGGTAAGAGTCACTTCTTCTTGCGTTCGCTGATGACAATGACATCGTTTGTCAGAACTCCTATATGTTACTGCTATCTGCTCAAGCATTGGAAAAGAATCAGAAAAAGTGAATTTAGATATAAAGAACGACAAACAAAGTTAACTGGATGAATGATGAGTCCATATTTGGAACTTTGTGCGAATGGCGAAATCTACAATTTTTAAGTGGTTGACCATTTAATCTGCCTTGGCTCTGCTGTCAACGTATACATAAAGTCATTGAAATTGAAGCCAATTAAGCGATTAAATGACGAAGAAAAACCTAGGTCTACCAGATTCTAGTCCAAACGGATGAGTCATCGAGAAAAAAATCTACTTACATATGGATGTATATGAATCATCAGCCGTATTAGCTGGCTGCCAATCTGAGTACGTCAATATACAGGAATAGCATTGGCTAGAAAAATTGGCAAGACAGCAATAAAAACTGGCGCGATGAATTTGAGGAGAAGCATTGCTGATCATTGCACTTGGATTTCTTATCTACTATAGGGTTTTGTACTGTGTGTGACCGACCGTGCCGCGATCCATCGAATCCATCCACCTATTCGAGTAGCAATGTAATCAGCAAGTCTAATAAATACTTTTAAAACAGGAACGTTCAAAAACGTTGTCAAACTGTAGGCCTCATTTGAGTGAGTCTAAAAATAGCGAGCGCGTAAGCTCGCTGAATGTGAGGAGCTCTGCCACGTCTCATACTTAAAGTTCAAGAGAATTAGTTTTTATTTTTAATTTCTAATTGCAATCGCATAAAATGTTCAATGTTAAAATTGAATAAAGAAAACCGCCTCATAATGCAATCTGGTATATATTAAAACATCTGCGTAATATTAGTAATGCAATCAATTTATAATACTATTAAGTACTAGTAAGTAGCTCATGTAGAGTTATCAATTTTTCGTTTTCACACATAGAGCTATGATTTAGATGAACATTTTGCTTGATTATAATGGTTGGACCTTGTACAAAATACAATGTCATCTAAACATTCGCCTCTGGATTGGTTGTGGCAGTGAATCCTTTTGAGATAGTTTTCGAAAAAAATACGGCGCAATAACATCTCCAGTTCATAACGCTCACCAGACAGTTGCTTTTTCTGCCACTTCTACGTTCTCTGAGCCTCATAAGCGACTATTTTTTCTTGTTAACGTAACAAACGAGTGAGAAATGAGCTTCATCGCTGGCGAAAATTTTGTCCGATTGAAAGCTCACGTTTTAATCACCAATTTTATAGTAAGTTTTGAGTTTAATAAACTAAAATAGTACTCATAAATCTTGATTCTACATAGGAAGCTTTAGTTAAGAAATAATCTTGGTTTACAATCCTTAGAGGACGAAAAGGTGTAGTGGACGTTTTATTAGTATGATGAGCACAAATAAATCTTTCCACTTTATTTCTACTTTTTTCATTTTTTTGTTGAAAAATCGCAATTTTTGTTCACTTTTCGTTTTTTGTTTTTAATTCTACTTTGCTTTCATATGATCATATGATATTAGATCCAGCTGATCACCGAGATATATGGATTTGGTAACTGTTTTATTGGATCTCGATGAGAGCTATATATCTTTTATACATGGTTGTAGTCTTGGATATTTTACATATTTTACTAAGATCATGTAAAATATCTTAAACTAAATGAATTACATTCCGTTTGCGTTTTGAGTTACATTGAGAAATATTGCAGGTGAAAGAAATTTGAAAAACTCTGTCGTATAATTTGTTGTACAACCTGGTTTAGTCCTCTTTGCCACATACTGACAATGCTTGCATTATGGCAAGATTTTCATTTTGTAGTCAGATGTTTCAGCCTAGCTGCAACAAAACCCTTAATGTTGTACAACTAACTTCAGATTGTTCCTTTTTTTTTGAGAACCTTTGAAGTGAGCAGATTGAAATTGCTCAAATTTCTAAATCATCCGCAATCATTTGAACCCGCGTGTTGAAGGTTCTAACCTTGTTTAAGCAAGTTATGCCACATCATGCGAATTTTTGCAGTACTGTGACGGATTGGACTGAAATTGTCCATTGGAGAAGGAATATAGAAGGCTGCAATTACATTAAGTGCTTCCAAAGTTGCCTCCCGGAACATAGGAACATATCTATCGAGACTTAGAGACGTGAATTGTTAAAAGCTTACTTTATTTGGCCCATGATCCATCTGGTGGATAATTTGACGAGTTTCTCAACGGATTGCTAAACTTAATTTGCGAATCAATAGTAAGTTCACAACATTCAGGCTGATACATTGATTCCCCGGCTAGGATAGCAGAATTACCGAAACTATCAGCGCCGGAAAGTGATTCTGACGAAAAACTACACTTTATCAACGATTACACTGGATGAGAAGTGACAATATAGTAAAAAAATGGAATTAATTAACGTTTCCCAATACAAATCATAATTAAAGTTCGCAAGTTCTGTTGAGCCCAAACAAGATAGCGTTTATCATATTATGTCCATAACAATTCAAAAAAAAAAAAAAAAAAAAAAAAAAAAAAAAAAAAAAAAAAAAAAAACACATTCAGTAATTAAAAATCTACAAAAATGATTCTTATATCAAAAAATTCTTCATGTTTAAAATCTATTAATTAATAATCTAATTTGTAAATTAAAATCCAATACCAAAATCATGAACACAAATAAGATGGTTGCGCGAATTTGATTATTTCTAACTACTCTTCTTTAGCACTCTTTCCATGAGTGGAATATGGTCGATCGGACCAAAGCAGTCATAGTTAAAAATAAATTAGCACTCTTGCATTGATATTCTCTGTGAACACAAATATGAAAAAGAACATCTCTGAAAGTAATCACATTTTTTTCATATTACGTTGATTACTCTTTGTCACAAAGTGGAGATTGGCACTCTTTTTTTCCACATTATCTTTTGAAATAGCGCTATCTGAATATTCTCTTTTTTTAATTGGAGTTCACATGATGTAACTGTTGTTGTGATAATCCCAATGCTCTGTATTTATTTTCTCT
>JAHXMU010000808.1:479722-489742 GCA_019455685.1 Philornis downsi
AATAGAAGCTACCACAAATATAAACATTTTGTTATAGTAGCGGCCTCAAGTAGTTATTTGTGATTGTTATGCGTGGGCGTTATTGTTGTTTCATTGTAGTAGAATATTTTCTAAATGGAATTCTCAGAAGTGTGAACTTTTGAATTCGATTGTCTCAACGAAAAGCTCTACGGCAGTTATGCATGTATCTTACACGACTACTCATGCTTGGAAATCAGTGATTTTTTTTTGTCGTCTTCGCCGAGAGATGACTCAAATATTATGTGTAATATATGCAGTTCTATAGAATTCCAACAATACGCAATACATTGTTTACATAAAGCGCAAATAAATTTACGAATTGTATTGCGTATATGAATGGCATAATTGCATTCAATGATATATGAAGGAGAAGGCATATCATGACAAATGCAAAAATAAAGAAAAAGGTCAATTGTATCTAGCGAATGAAATGAAGACTTAGTACTTTTCTGTTTTACAGGGTGGCACACGAATTGTGCTATTGTCAACTTACAACTGTCAATGGGTCACCGATGTGTTGAAGGATGTTGAAGGAGTTTTTTTTACATACAACTGCGCCGAAGACGTATCCGTTTCAACAGTATTTGGTTTCAGCAAGATGGAGCAACTGCATATATAGTCAGACCGACTATGCCGAAGCTCCAACAAAAATTCCCAAACAAATTAAAATCCAGAAACTCCACCTTCCGCTGGCACCCAAGGTCACCTGACCTGACTGCAATAGACTTTTTTTATGTCAAGCAAGAGCTGTACAAAACGAAGTCAAGGAATTTGACTGAAATAAAGCACTACATTAAAACAATAATTGAGGCGATTCCAATTTCGACCCTTCAGGACGCAATGAATAATTTTCTGATCAGGTGTCGCATATGCGTGAATGAGCATGGAGGCCATTTACGATCTACCGTCTTCAAAATCAATTAGTTATAGAGAGTAAAATTGAATTTTCTATACAATAAAATCAATGAAATACATTTCATATTGTAGTGCATTTGGTGCGCCATCCTGTATTTGTTGTACGCTCTGCTAGTAGAGATATTTACAGAATACAACATTATAATAATTGACTAATTTTAATTAAAAAAAGAAAACCAGAAAATTCTGTAAATATTGTTAAGATAGCTTCGTATGAGTAATATAAAAGATATTAAATAACTTAAAAAATTGTTGCTCATACGCCACTATTATTGAAACTACGAAGTGTTATTGTGAGTACTCACCAGTACGGTGAAAAGTACACGTGATTACTGTTCGTGTGAAGCTTCGACCACTTCTTAGTTGTTGAAGGTATAACCTTTTATCATGACTGCTTCTATCGAAACCCCATTAAATTTGTGCATCATGACATTAAAATAAGCTACTCCCACAAATTGTGAAGAACGATGATTGGATAAACTTCGATATGCAGTACGGTGAGGACGAGCTTCACATTTTTCTGGAATCTCTTGAAAGCAATTTATATTCATCCAACATGGAGACAAATACAACGTATTCGTTTGTTTCCTTCAAAGTGCTGCTGATTCCAAACATAGAAAATTATACCATAAGTTCATCCTGAGATACTAAAAACTTATTTGCCATAAAAATAATTAATTTTTAACATGCTTCCTGCAAACATAGGGATTCTTTTTCTTCGAGAAATGAAACAGACATTCGTGTCTCTTTAGAAACATGTTAACTTTCAGAAAATGTTATTACCCACACGCACCAGTGCTTAACCATGCAGTAGTCTTGGAAATATTGAAGTTCGTGGCGCCTAATATACAGTAAGTATGGTCTAAAGCCACTATGCGCAACATTTACCGAAATCAGACCACCCTTAGGAGTTGCTAATTTTGGTTAAGGATCATATCTTATCATATCTTTATAAACAAGAGACTGCGTGTAATTGAATCTCGTTACCGAATGATAAATATTGAGAAAAATAATCTTATATTTTGAGATATTCATTATTTTTTCCACAAAATATATCTTAGTATGAAAAAATAGTAAAATCGGAAAAAGTACCTTTGAGTAGAAGTCTATATACTTCTAATATAGTATACCGGTATAAGCTGCTAATTTGGGAACTAATGAAGCAGGTAAATTGGCTAAAAGTTATCAATTAATGAATGCAACGAAATTAATGAGACAACACTTTTTTAATAATTTCATCACCTAAACGCTGCCATCAATTAGCAAAATATTAACCATTGATGGTTCTTCCTTTATGAAAATAATCAACAAAAATAATCTACTGGGCATCCCAAAAAACAGAAGCCATTATCATGACCTTACCTAAAGATGGAAACGTTTTCGCCTTCTCTGAAGACGATTCTACCATTCCAGTCTCATCCATTGTTATAAATCGACCCAAAAATTCATTGTAGTGAAACACTGCCAAACACTCTTTTGAAACACGCTGATTTTGCTTCACAACGCTGCTTTTGATCAATTGAAAGCAAACGCGTTAAATATTCGGCAAATATACGATGTATAGCACTTTTTGAAATGCCTTTAATTTCAGCTAGCTTACACACCTTCAGTCGATGATCATCCAATACGATTTTATTGATTTTCTTAATCGTCTTAACAGCTTGGCTTCGTAGGGCGTTGTTTAAACTTTGCTACATACAGTCGTAAATGGAGAAGCAGACTCCCTAAGTAGAATATAGATCGATATTGGTTGGACTGAAACCTTTCAAATGGACATATTGAATTTCTTAGCGGTGACTAATTTTTTTATGTTTACAAATTTCCCGAGATCGTTTACTTTTGATGGCTCAAATAAATATAAAACTTAAACATATATTTTATAAGATTGCCACTTTTCACCAAAATAATTTTTATTTTAACTACTGACACTGCTTATACGTTAGTTCGGCCATTTTCGTACCGGCCTCGCGTTTTTATTTTGACTCCTTGTCAAGCAAAAATGTCTGAAAATGCGTTGTCACAGCGCGACTTTGTTGAAAGTTGACTGGGAACTGTTAATTTCATTAGTGCATCTTCTGGGGTTTGTTCTGGATGTTTTAAGTTTTTAAAGTACCACACCTGACTCTATTTATTTCATGGTTATCCCTTTAGCCATTTGTTACAGACGATGGTATCATTTATGACCGCCGCTTCCTAGATTTACTCTTTAAAAATGCGAATGTCGCAACATTCCATTGTTATTGTGTTAGAAATGCAATTTGTTTTGTTTCCAGCTGTAGTCACTTGATCTAAGTGATGTTGCCATCACTTTATCGCATTATTTTGTAAATACTGTTTCGTTACCCGAAAATACGCGGTAACATAAATTTTGATGGCTTCTTACTTCAGCCCTAGTTCTTCAATTAGATAGTGGTACAATTTTTGTGATTTTTTTCTCATTTTGTTGTCCAATAAACACATTTGGGAAAACATCTATTTGGCACAATTCTACGCGTTAAGATAAATTCAAGTTTTGGTTTTTATGATTTCATTTGTTCTAGATAATAGCCTTATTTGCATCCTTTCCTTTTTTTGGTTTGCCACAAGAATCTCGTAAAGTTAAAGACTTTGCTCATGTAATTTTTATATCGTCTGACTGTTATGAGTGCCGATCTTATTTGGGCCCCATTCTCCTAAAATGGATGCTTGGAATGGCATTTGAACTCATAAAAAGTAGATGCATACACTAACCATCAGGCCACGAGCAGTATCTTCGTCATCGTTAAATAAACATATTTTTCTTGCAGCTGCTAAATTCACTTTCAACTTGAAGTTGTTGATACAAACATATTAATTCAACTAGAAATGAGTTGTTTTCTTGGACGTAGTTTTTTTTCTAATAAAAAAAACACAAATTTTTTGTATTCGTTTGATCGCGTCTCTTGCATATTTCTCATAGAGAATAAATTTCAACAATAAAAATCTGCATCTTTTAAGTGGAAATCTTTCAGAGTAAATAAGTGTTTTTATGATAAATTCGTAAAGTTAACTGAGCATTTTTCGCAAGGGAAGAGCCGAAAACTCTACACAGAAAGCCCAAACAGGCATTCGGTTATATTCCGCATGCTATGTTGCTCTTGTTTTTTGTGGAATATAAGCTCATTATTTTGAATTTGTGATGCGTTGCGGCGTATAATTTATATGTCAATACGTCATACTTCAATTCAATTCTTTACATTTTAAAGATTGGGTACAAGTGTTCACAAAAACTGTGGCCCGCGGCCATTTGCTTTGAAAAACATTTCACATAAGGAACCGAGATTCTTGATTTTGGTTGATACATGTTATGTTAACTTAAAAACCAAATCCCCAAAGCGTATTATATTTTTTTTTTTGATATTATCGATATTTTACCGAAAGACGTCAGGAGGCAACCAGGCACCATTATGGAAAAAGACAACGGATTTCTGTCAATTAAATTTTCAACATTCTTGATAGTTTGGCACAATATACTCCCACCCACCCCGCTAATATGTGAATGGATTTAACTTTGGCTGCAATACGTTGCTTTTGGGTTCAATTGCAAATCGTAAATTTACCACAAAATGAATGGCCTTCATTCAGCTAAGTATTTGCAAAATCTAAATGTAAATATTTGCTCAAATTTCGGCCGTAAATGGCATAACAATTTCTGAATGAAATCTGTGAGGGTGTAGAAATATTGGCAAAATCTATTCCTATATTTGGAGTAAACTTCTCTAAGCAACAATGAGACCAATGAAATTTATTACACCCCCTCAAGCAATACTTTGGCCATATCCTAACGGCAATAGCGTTATTTGTAACTGCCAAACAAATAATGTATTTTAGTTATAATAAATTTCGCCAAACTCTTATAGGCCATCTCTTACCCTCGTTGTTTATCTCGTAGAAGCTGTATGTCTCGGCTTCGTTAAATTTATCTAAAATTGTAGCTCATTGTGTTGTACAAAATTAATTTTTAATTGTTGTTGTGACTACTTGAAATTGTTTATACTACTTGCTAAATGAATTTCTTTGGATGCCCATTGAATGCTGGCGCCATTTCGCATGACGTTTTGTATTAAAGGCAATTTCAACTTAATATTACTCACCATTTCATTGTTCACGTACATCTTGCAATAGCGCATTTAGAATTTCATCATTTACATTGGCCAGGATACCATAGATTCTATGCTGGCGCACAGATAGACTGCGACTTAAGTAACTGAAAGTTTTTTAATAGCTACAACTTTGCTTATGGATTTGAATCACTTTGCTTTGTTATTATTGCTACACATATTTTTTGATTTAGTTCATAACCTTGTCAATCATTGACGCTGCAGTCACAACTTTTGATAAATAACTTTCTCATCTGCTTAAATTTGTCCCCGCTTTTGTTGCCCTCTCGCTTACTCCACTTGCTTCTCTATCTTCCTCTCTCTCTCTCTGTCTCTCTCTGTCTGTTGGGTCTGTGGATGACAGAAATGCCACAACTTTGTAATTTGTTTAGTTTGAATAGATCAAAAGGAACTTTTCTCCTCCAAGCCGTGTCATAGCATAGTGTCGCGTCAATTTGTTCTAGTGGGTGCGACTAAGTATTGATGTTGGCGTTTTCTTTTATATTTAACACCCATTGTTAACACCTCTTTTACGCTTTGTCTGTGCTTGCCTCAATATGAGGCTGGGGGAGATTGTGATGACATGTATCTGTTTGAGAATAATACGATATGATATCCTTATAATAGATGTAATAAAATACAGACCCTGAGTGTGTGTTGATTATGCTATTATAGATTCATTCAAAATGTAGACAGGATACTTTTGTTGATTTGAACTCAGAAATGATTGACAGAGTGAAAGAAAGTAAAATCAATTTAGAGTAAATCCCTTGAAAAGTACGAGTAGATATTAATTACTGATTACTTATACGTTGTTGTGAAGGGAAGATGAAAATGATCTACATTGTTACTGGTCATACAACCATGTATTGCACAAACTTGTCGATGCTCCTGCTTACTGGGTGGATGAGAGATTTCTGATGAATCAAATTTCACTTTCCTTAGCAACCTGCAGGCAAAATTGTAAGGAAAAGCGGAGATACCAGAATACATGTTATTAAGTTATAAAATATCAATCTCTGGGTGATTGTTAACGTTTATAAGATGTTCTGCCCTCATTTTATCAAAAAGGGACATCGATAACTAATTAGTTGTACGCAATGGTGAAAGTAAAGTGGCTATTATGAATTTAATGTCTTGAAGAACTAATAACATTACTAATAAGCCCACTCGGTGAACTGTTAAATGCTGTAGTAAGGCATGATTCACTTTTAGCTAGAATTTCACCCTTTGGGTTATAGTTAAAGTAAAGTAAAGCAGCTCGATATTAAGCGGGAGAAGGAATACAGCGGAGGAACGAAGGTTTACAAAGAATTGGAATCATTATTGAAGGACAATTCGTGTCAATTAAATTGTATGTGAGCTGTAGCCTAGAAAATTAAATGCCGATATTGCACTGTTTGGCAGGTATAAACGAAAGTATTTTCTGCATCCCATAGTCATGGAAGATGAAAAATAGATTTACTACGATAACTCAAAAAAGTGGGAATCGGAGAACCACCAGAAGATTCTTCAACATCAACAGCAAAGGCGAATATTCGCGGAAAAAAACTCATTTTGTGTATTTGATAGAATTACTAATTTCCTTTACCGCATAAGGTTGGCGGTCACTATAATGCAAAAATTATTTTATTGCATGATAATGCTGACCTTTATATTGTGGCGCCTATCAAATCCTGCCGCGTACTAACACCATATGACAAAACCAAAAATTGGATTGATTCCTAAATAGCCTCAGAATATGTAGCCATCTATCGAAGCGGTGTTTGTACATTGCCAAAATTATTGGAAAAATATTGATTAGATTTACTAATTACTAGCCAATTAGTAAATCTAAATAATGGCCAACATTTTGAATAGCGCATGATGTACCATTTCACAAAAAATTTCCAATTTTTTACAAACAAAAAAATGTTGTTTTTCAAAAGTAAAAAAGTCAATTTATCATTTTATCACATAACCTCCCACATAATCTAAATTACTATGTAATTTGATTTATTTTTCACATATTGGCCTTAATCCATTCTGAGGTTCGAATTTTCCAATAACAATATGTAATATTGGATTCTCATTTCGCAATCGAAAAAAGTCAAAAGAAAAGACTTACAGGTGTTATATCACATTACCCAGGCAGTCAATTTTTTGGTCGAAAACTTTAAATTAACGGTTTACTGAATTGTTTTCTTCCCACAGTGACGACAAACTTCACATTTTGACAGTTTAATCTGTTATAAAATCTTTACTGAAAGAGGACCTTTCAAGTACTAGACGTATAAAAATGTTTGTAGACATTTGTTTCATAATAAATAAATACATAAATGTTGTTACTAATACTTATCATGGATATTTCATTTTTTGGAAGGAAAATTAATTAATTTTTATTTATGTATCGGCATATAAAAAAGCATGCCTACCCGCTCAAATTCGTAGTCCTGATTTCAGATGTTTGACCAGTTAGCTTAGAATAGATGTTGAAGCAATGCAAACATAATTTTAGAATTAAATTCCGAACATCAAGGGTTAAATCGGCACTTTGCCCCATTTTGTCGAACTTCAAGGAATATCGATGCGAAATTAACATATAATCGACAAAAAAAAACCAAGAAGCAAACCCAAAAACTTCGGTTATGTTGAGTCATGCAATATCATAACTAGAAAGTGTACGAATAATAGTTTTGCGTAAATTTGATTTTTTTGTGTGTTCCTACACAATTCTCTTTGTAAAAGTGAGATAACGGGATTTTTTTGTGTGTTTTATAAAGAATTATTCATCTTGTTGATGTGCAAAAGTATACGCCCATCACATACTGAATATTAAGTGCATTCTTGCCTTTTATAGTATTATGCAGGGTGTACGAATATATATTGTGACCACTGTATACACATTTGTCATTGTTCTAAAACCGTGTACTCGTACATATATGCACATATGCATTAAATGATCGTTAACTTTATGATATATAAAGGAGAAAACGATCATTAGTGTCAGTTACAGTCTCCAAATGGTTCACTATCGTAACCATTTTTTATGGTTTCTTTGTCAGACAATAGCAAATCCGACAAAAGTAGCAAACGGACAATTTTCCTTAAAAATTTCAAACCAAATCATACAAAAAATTAGAAATTATGCAAAAGATTTTATAGACGTTCTTATCATATTGAACTCTTTTTTGCGTAATTAAATATAGTTTAATCTAAAGTTTCAGTTTATCTATGAACAATAAACATATTTTGAACAAAAATATGTATTTTTAACGTAATTTGCTTTAAACAAAATAGATTAAGTCATGGACACTTTTTGCATTTTTTTAAGTTTCCAATAAATATTTTCCTATGACTCTAAAAAATAGTAGCTTTTTCTTCGGGTACTGAAATGTAACAGTTGGTGTTTGGGCTCTTCACTAATTACATGCCAAAAAGGGCAAGTTAAAGGTGCGTTAAGAATACGAGACTTTAACATCAATCATGTCCCATATTTATGCATAAGATATCACCAGTAGAGTTCATGATGAAATATTTTTAATTATTAACAGCCATGGGGAAATCATAATATAAATTATTTGCCCATCCTGTTGTTTAGCAGCCTCATTTTTTGTTTGGGACTCTGTGTTAATCACATAGTAATGGCAGTTTATCACAAGCAAATGAACCGTTGGAGAAATGAATTATTTTCGGTTCAATATGCTCAGACCATTCCTTGTTAAAATATCTCATTAAATATCTACCTGATTTGAACTACTTAAGCAATTCGTATCTTTTTGTTAAAAAAAAAAATTGGGAGACGTTGAGACTTTCCAAAGGACTAACTGTGATATATGTATTTCATCTACATACTTATGAGAAGTGTCTTTGTTTTATTGTATTTATTATAGTATCCTTCGCGGCTTTACATGGAAACCGGTAATATGGATGAGATAACGGATGATATGCTTGAAATGTTTAAGTCTTTTGCCAAATTCATGCCTTCTGTTTGGAAACTGTAATAGATGTTATAGATGAACGGTGGTGATGACAGCTTCCGATTTGTCAACAACATGCACCAATCGGACTGAGGGCCTTTACTGCAAAGAGTCTGAATATTTTAATCGTACATCCCCAAATCTTGTCTCTTAAAATATGTCCGTAAACCGTGCATGCCGCCATGGAACGGCTCATATGCAACTCTGTCCTGCAAGTACAACTTACATTACTTGCAACCACAAGTCTATGATTCCTATTAGCCAATCGTATCCCCAAACAGTAATTTCATTTGCTATGGTAATCACTTAAGGAGAATTTGTGGAACCACCCACTAGCAGCTGCAAACCTCAATTGTTAATCAACGCCTAAGATTATGTTTCCATGAAATTTCCAATGAGCCATGAAGTGATTGGCTGCAATAATGTATAGGTATATACACATCAGCAAAATGGTTTGTTCACCAATATTTCTTCCTAATTAACTTAATAATCGCTCTCAATGGAGTCAACAAATTAGGAAAAATTACGGCATTCTAGGATTTAGTAGGACAGTTTTTACTAACTTTATCAAAAAGTTGGTGTGCGATATGATGCCCCATGTCGCCGTTTTTAGTTTTGCTATCGACAACGCAATTCTGAATTGTTTGACAACAAGTTGTGTTGAATGCCATGGGGCATAGCTTCAATGTTTTTCTATTACAATGTTATGCTATTGACATAATGGGTACGTGTGTGTGTGTGTTTACGTGTTAGGGAAAACGTAAGTATCTACATGCATGTGTGTGGGAATCGGTGTGTGTGCGTGTGTGTGTGAGTGTCCCGTGACTGCGAGTTGGTTAAAACAAAATAACAACGATAGAGCTCAAAAGAACACCTGTTAAAATTTGTATGCCATCCACTGTGACTGCCTCAATGCATGTGTGTGTATACACTTTGTTGTTCTTAATACTGTTTTGAGGGTATGAAAGTCGTCAATTGTAATGTTGTCTATTTATGTCTATGTGTGT
>JAHXMU010000808.1:489752-533402 GCA_019455685.1 Philornis downsi
AAAAAAAGACTACAAAACTCGATCTCGCATACACACATATGCATAGAGCAACTGTGACATTTCCCCAGGTATAAAATAAAATCTGATAAGCAAAAATATCAGAAAAGTATTCTACGAAAATGTAACAGGACAGTGACATGTTTGGATGTTGTTGTCGCGTTAGATGAGTTCCCGTTGTTCGATATTATCTAAAGTTTATTGAAATAATATTTGTAATACTTTTCCGGGAGCAGTTCGGGTACTACAGTGGTTGTCAAGTGCACTGGTATAAGTTGAATCCTTGACCTGAAATGAAACGTGAATGGTTTTGTGTCTATAACAAAGGACACATCCTCGAAGGGTGCTATACCGAAACAAAAACTTCAAAATGAAACGGTTAAAATTGGGATAGACGTTTAATTTCCCATTCTGAAAAGAAAATTGAGCCCAAAGTCTAGCCAAAAACTTCCAAACTCGAAGTATTCCAGAAGCATCCCTCCCTCACAGGTTGACCCAAGAAGTCAAAATTACTTCGCAATTTTGGCCACAGAAGAAGAAAATTTGCAATCACAACCTAAGAAAGCACAAAAACCTTCTCCAATATTCCTAAGGGAAGCTATCTCTAACAATCTGGTAAACAGATTATCTCATTTAGTTGGAAAAGACGGTTTCCATGTAGTGTCCCTGCGCAAGGGGAAGGTGCTGGAGACAAAAGTTCAAACATATACAGAAAAAAAATATCGTGAAGTTTCCAAATTTTTTGACCAGGAACGTAAGAATTACTACACTTACCAACTCAAAAGCTCTATGGGACTAATAGTTGTAATCAAGGGCATTGAAAGCAACGTTCCCATACAGGAAATAAAGGAGACTGTAGAAAATGAGGGTTACGAAGTGAAATCCATTCACAATATACTCAACAGGTTCAAGGCTCCTCAGCCCATGTTTAAGGTGGAAATAGCGTTTGACTATGCCCACATGAAAGGAAAAAATGAACCCCACCCGATTTACAATTTCATATATCTGCTTCATCGTAGAGTATCAGTTGAGGAACCGCTAGCGTGCAAAGACCCTCCTCAATGCTTAAACTGCCAGGAGTTTGGGCATACTAAAGCTTACTGCAAATTACCATCAGTATGTGTGATATGCGGAAGTATTCATAAAACTTCGGAATGCAAGTTACCAAAAACAGATCCCAGTCTGAAGAAATGTGGAAACTGTGGAGGAAACCATACAGCTAATTATAGAGGTTTCCCAGTGTATATAGAACTAAGGAGGAAGCTCTCTTATAGAAGGCAGGAAGCTCCTCAGTTGCAAGTGCCAGAGTTTGGGTGTATCCCAAATCCAGTTCCATCAGTCTCAAATGCCAATTCAGCAACGACGACTCAAATGACATATGCACAATCTCTGAAAAATCAGGTTCCTCAAGCTCCTCCGCAGAAAAACAATATTGAAACCTCAATCGAATCCCTCATAAAAACTATGAATAATTTCATGACAAATATGCAGGGAATTATGCAAGAAATGTTACGAAACCAGAATATGCTCATTCAAGTTTTATTAACCAGAAAATGAACTCTATAAGAATTTGTTACTGGAATGCCAACGGACTCACCCAACATAAGAATGAAGTAGAGTATTTCTTGAGATCGCGAGATATTAACATTCTCTTAGTCTCTGAAACTCATTTCTTGTTAAAAAAAATGCTTTCGAATAAATGGATACTCAACCTACGATACAAAACATCCCAGTGGCAGAGCTTGTGGAGGAACAGCTGTAATAATTAATGATCAGGTAAAGCACTTCCCTCTACCCGAATATAAAACTGATCACATACAAGCCACTTCAATTGCACTAACTGGATTAAACATAATAGTTTCTTCAATATACTGCCCTCCCAAATATGTTATAAGCGAAGACCAGTTTTCCCACTTTTTCTCTACTCTTGGTGACAAGTTTATAGCAGCCGGAGACTACAATGCTAAACATACCTTCCGGGGATCTAGACTCGTCAACCCCAGGGGCAGGCAATTGCTGAATGCTATATCGAGTTCAGGCCTAAAAGTTTTGTCTGGAGGTGAACCAACATACTGGCCCACGGATCTCAATAAAACCCCCGATCTCATAGATTTTGCAGTTATGAAGAGCATAACAAGAGAACACATCATCGTTACTCTTTCCCTCGACCTCTCATCAGACCACTCCCCCACAATTCTCACAGTATTTAACATTCCCTTGAACCCGGAAATCTCTTGTTGGATACTTTCCTCGATCATGGAAGCTGTCTGAAATAATAATGATCCCAAAACCTGGAAAGGAACTATCACAAATTACATCCTATCGACCCATAAGTTTACTCTCTATTTTATCTAAACTGTTTGAAAAGATCTTTCTGCAAATGTTGTACCCCCATATTGAAGCAAACCATGTAATACCCACGCACCAGTTTGGGTTTCGCAAGGGTCATGGAACGACAGAACAAGTACACCGTATAGTAACCCAGATCAGAAAAACATTCGGAGATCGGAAATATTGCTCAGCTCTCTTTAAGGACATCTCCCAAGCCTTTGATAAAGTGTGGCATGAAGGCCTTATTCACAAAATAGTCTCTTTTCTACCGGCAAATAGCAATAAGCTCCTGGAGAGCTATCTGAAGGATCGATCTTTTGTAGTAAAATCGAAAGTTTCAGCAGGAGTTCCTCAGGGCAGTATACTAGGCCCTATACTATATACCATCTATACCTCTGACATGCCTGTTCATTCCCTAATTCAAACCTCAACTTTCGCTGATGACACTGCATTCATGAGCACTAGCACTTGCCCATTAATGGCTTCCAGACAACTGCAGTCTCATATACACATATTAGAATCTTGGCTCGAAAAGTGGAAGATAAAAGTAAATGCCACTAAGAGTATACAGGTTACATTCTCTCTTAGACAGAACAATTGCACAGCCCTCACTATTCACGGTAGTACCATACCCGTTCATAACCATGTCAAATATTTGGGTATTCACCTTGACCGACGTCTCACCTGGAAAAATCACATTGAGTCAAAAATCATACAATTGAAATTAAAAATGGCTCAACTCCACTGGCTTATTGGCTACCAGTCTACTCTCAGTTTGGAAAATAAAATTACCATCTACAAAACCATATTGAAGCCAATGTGGACATGCGGTATCCAGTTGTGGGGAACGGCATCGGCTTCTAATCGGCTTCTAGACAGTTAAGAATACTGCGCCAAATTTGTGGTGCTCATGGTATGTTAGGAATGATAACATACACAAAGATTTAAACATTTCTTATATTTACGAGGAAATATAAAATTAAGCAGGTCATATGTATCGAAGTTGTCCTCCCACTTAAACCCACTCACTCAAAACCTTCAATATTTTCCCAGTCATATACGACTAAAAAGAAAGGACACGCTAGACTTGGTCCAGTGATAAACAGTTCTGCTCGCCAAAAACAAGATCTGGCAATGGCAGGATACTTTAGTTTAAGATAGGATTAAGATTTGAATACATATTGTAAATTTCGAAAGAAAGATCCAATAAAGAAAATGAATGAAAATAAAAAAAATAAATGAAATGTTGTCGAGCACAAGTGTGAGCTAAATAAAAGCTGCATTGTGAGCGGCCAAATTTTGTTATCTCTTCCAACATTGATAGATTGACGTATGCTAATTTATTGCAGAGTTTTGCCTTTCTGAAGAAAATCAATAAAATAATCCATGCGAATCTAAAACCAAACACCATGACCTTGCCTACAGATGGAACCATCTTGGCCTACTCTTCATATGATTCTCCCACTCCAGTCCACTGCTTCCACTTTTCCTTTGTCTCAGTTGTAAAGTGGTGAAACATCTCTCATCCATGGTTATTAATTAATCGACACAAAAATTCGTCTTTACTGCGGTCAAACATCGGTAAACACTCTACTGAAACATATTTACGCTGCCATTTTTGGTCTATTGAAAGCAAGCGCGGCACCCATCTTGGGCATAGCTTTTTCATCTTGAAATCCTAGGTTAATATACACTATGTATAGCTAGCTCACGTACCTTCGGCCGACGAACATCCATGCCATTTTGAGGGTTTTTTTTACCGTCTTAACTGTGGACACATCAATTAGTCCATGACGGTATTCGCCTTGGCGGCTCGTTTAAACTCCGCTACCCAATATTTTACAGTCGTAAACGAAGGAGCAGACTCCTCCAGACTCCAGAGTAGAATCTAGCTCGGCTTTAATATTGGTTGGACTGAGATCTTTCGAATGGAAATTGTGAATTACATAACGGTGACCATTTTTTCCATGTTTACAAATTAACTGAGATTGTTTACGTTGAGATGAATCAAATAAAAATAGTAGATATAAAAATATTTTTTTTTTCAAATTACTGGCACCATCAAACGTCAGCTTTTGGACCGCCCTCATAGCGCAATCTACTACAATTTGTTGCTTTCTGTTTAATAAAACTTTGGAAATAGTTGTGTCTCTTTCCAAAAGACAAATTTTGTTCCCCTTAATGTGCAAACATTTTTTATTCGTTTTTTTTATTTAAAATGCAATGGGGAAAAACAACAAATTTTTCATGTTTCTATTAAAACAAACTTCGAAAATGACCGGTGCACTCCTAAAACTGATATGAAAATTTTTCACATAGGTTTTTTTTAAATATAAATTAAATTTCTCTTTTTTTTTTTGCTTCACCTTTTCACACTAAATCCATCCGGGATGTTAATCAACACACTACTGCTATGCTAACCCAGAAAGTTGTACGAAAGCGATCTACTTCTGGTCAAGATGAATCATGTTTTATTTATTGTAATATTTCTAAACTTAACTGGTATCCGTCGTATAAATAGTGTGCCAAATGTCATGCCATCTGGAAGATTTGGTGTTCGAACATGATGATTGCAATTTTACTGTAAAATTCGTGTTCCAAAATGTAAGAATGTTGAAGATTTTTGTACACAAACTTGTAAATATGTTCCGCTGTGCAACGTATGCACAGTAACATTTTCGAGTTAACTTTTCTGCAAATAAATAGTATGATAGAGTAGTCCAAAGCAAACGAATACAAATTTTCACGTTATATTTTCCTCTGCCGAGGGTAACAATCTTGTCGCGATGCAGGGGTTTAAGTATTGCAGACAATTGCTATCTGGTCATTGAGTTGAACCAAATCCTTCGGCTCACCAAAGACCTACATAGCACATATAGGTTGTCATAATTCACCTCAGGGAGGTTTCTTTATCCTTCGTGGTTTTGATGGTACATTACAGTAGTGGTTATACTGAAAACAAACTCCCCTGAGTGTGTGCGACCCGTGCTCATGGTTTTCAGGTTTGCAGTCAGGGGTAACCGACTGTATTAGAACGTGAGCCTTGCTGATACCTGGACGCTTCAGGGTAGTACAAAAGTCCTTATCGCGTTAATGGGGGCTATGATGCGATGGACCTACTTACCCATACACTTGTGGGACCAAAAATGTGGAACAACACAAACAAAAATAAAAGAACTTTATTCGAAACGCACTGACTACGGACAATAAGGATACTCTCAACAGGCTCAGTTAACAGGCTCAGTCATCCGACCTCTTCCAAGCTGGGAATTTGTCCGGGACTTCGGTCTCGTGAGGCAAAAACACCAGACCTTTTAAGAAAATGTACAACGATCGGCGCTTAGCTCTCAGAATTCTTGAGAGATCTGGTAAGGCTGATCCAAAGTGATCAGAGGTACCACTGGTCCCAAGACCTTTGTTAAGGTTGTTAAGGATAGCCTGGTGGTGGCAGTCACCAACAAGGGAGATGTGAACAGCGCCATTTCCAGTGGCAAGTGCAATCACGTCGAAAACGATCTGTTTTCGATGTACTCTTAAGTTCTTAAGTAGATGCCTGGTCCAACTGCTCTGTAGCGATGCAGGCTAGTTCCAGTGTCGGGTTAAGCTCATCGCCTTTGGAGACAAGCGCTCTGTTGAGTGCTATCGTGCAGCTCTAAAGAAGGTGTTCGAGGTGTGGCGGCTCTGGATGTCGCCAACAAAGAGGACATCCCAAATAGAGGACACATGCATGGATCTTGGAATCCATTATTCGTAAGCTTAAAGAGTGTAATCTCAACCTTCTAACTCACAACTGGAAGGTTGGTCGATTGGATGAGGGCGATGGGGCTCGCAGGCATGCGTTAATACAAGTACCTAATGTCTTATGGATTCAGCCATATCCCACTGAAGGTCTGTAATAGCGACAAGGGATGCCAACCGACAGATATCGCATCGGATAACACCGATGCGAGCTTTGAAGGGGAGAGGGACCTGTCGCAAGGAAGGGACTAGCGTCTAGTCCTTTTCTGATAGACTCTTCGTGCATCATCGTGCGAGGATGGGCTCTTCGTCACAAATCCGAGAGAGAAAATTTGTGAGGAGGAGCTGCTCGCAGGCTCGGAAGAGGATCTGATGATACTTCCGTTTCTTCAGATTAACCTCCACCACTCCAAAGCCGCATCCGCAGCTCTGATACGCCTTCTGAAGCAAGGAGTGTAGATATTGTCCTTATTCAGGAACCTTGGGTGAATGGCGACAAGGTCTGCGGATTAAGGATTCCTGATTTTAAGTTAATCTCAAATAAAGGTGAAGGTGTGCACAGGTCCTATATACTTATGGGGAGCAATCTTAAAATTTTTCTTCCTCCTCCTTTTAGTAGTGAGGATATGACAGTGGCACAACGATTCACAAATTTGGCTGGCTTCGGCGTACATGGCACATGACATAGAGATCCCGTTAGGTGCCCTGAAAACGCTGGTGGAAGCGGCCAAAATCGCTGGGAAATACCTGGTTGTGGGCAGTGACGTCAATGCGCATCATCAAATCTGGGGAAGTACCGATATCAACGATGGGGGTGAGTCACTTATTAAATGTATTGTAAGTACTGACCTAACAATTTATAATAGGGGTGATGGACCTACTTTCATCACCAGAAATAAATAAGAGGTGCTGGATGTTACCCTTGTTTCTGAGCGATTAGCTGATAGGATTGGAAAATGGAAATTTTTGAATGACCATAGCTTTTCAGATCACTGTTATATCAACTTTCGTCTGAGTGGACGGAAAGGATTCAAAGAACTATTTTCCACTAAATATCAGGAGAGCAGACCAGCCCCAAGGGTGACACCAGGGGTAAGCAAAGATCGCGATGGAGATCGTTGGAACTTGTAGATCTCAACTACAAGGGGAAACTTAGAGAATATAAGGTTGCACTGAGGAACACTAAGAGGAAGTCCTGGAGTGATTTCTGCAGCAAAGTTGAAAACAATTCCAAAGCCACAAGGCTAAGGAAAATACTGGTCTCCACACCGTGCATGGTGGGTTCCCTCAGGAAGCCGCAAGTTGATTGGACAACATTCAGTGAGGAATCACTGGAGTTACTCTTGGATATTAATTTTTCTGGTAATTCTCGAAACGCAACTGCCGCGAATAACACTACGTTGAACCAGCCGTCGGCTGTTGCCAGGGAAATCGTAACCAAATCCAGAACAGCGTGGGCTATAAAAAGCTTCGAACTCATCCAAGCCGGACATGATTTCGCTGGGTTAACTATAGACAGCTGATATGTTGATTCCATGGTTCGGGGAGCTCTATATCGGCTGTATTGACGTAACATACATCCTTCCTATGTGGAGGGAGACCAAGGTGGTCTTTATTCCCAAATCCGGGAAAACCTCCCATACGGGACCAAGAGATTACTGAAAGCTGTTGTTGGATGGACAACATCCTTACTGCAAAGGTAAGTCCACTGAGACTAAGAGGAGTATAGCTTTTCTGGATGTAGAAGGGTAGTTCAATAACGTTTCTCCTGATACGATAGTTGCAGCACTATCAAACCTGGGAGTAGACGTCAGTATTAGGAGTCTAGTGTACGATCTTCTTACAAAAAGACGTATCAGGGCTAGATTAGGATCGTCGGACCTGTACAGATATGTCAGTAGGGGAACACTCCAAGGGGGTGTTCTATCCCCCTGCTATGGAAACTCGCTCTGAAGAGTATTTTGTTCTTTTCAGAGGAGTCTGAGGATAAGATTGTCGCATACGCGGGTGATGTGGCAAAAGCAGTTAGGGGGAAGTTTTTGAGAACACTCAGAGACATCCTTCAAAGAGCCCTTCTCACTGTAATGAAGTGGGCGGGCTAAGATATAACATCCTCACCACGGTGGAACTTAACATATTCTCTAAAAGTCAAGCTGCCATTAGATGCCTGGATTCTGTTTGTCTGAACTCAACATCAGTCCTGAAATGCCGCAGATCTCTTAAATGAATGGCTCAGTATTTCAACATTCACCTTATGTGAGTGCTGAGCCACAGGGACATACCAGGGGACTGTAGAGCAGACGAGCTGGAAAGACTAGAGACAACCTAACAGACTTCAGCCGAGTTGGAGTGCCTTTAGCCACTTGCAAGCCCCTACTGCGAGATGGAGCATATTTAGCGGCAAATGGTATGTGGGCGTATGTCCGGGGCTGTGATCAATCCAGGCGGATGTGGCCTCGCCTAGATCTGAAGCGTTCACACATACTGCTGTCGCTATCAAGACCCGACGTCTCATTGGCTGTACCCGTCATGGCGGGACACTGTCTGATTGGAAGACATGCAGTGAGATTGAAGGTTGCGAATAGTGACTTCTGCAGGAGTTGTAGGGATGAAGGGGAGGAAGAGTCCATAGAACATCTTCTCTGCAACTGTCCCGTCCTGACGACTAAGCAAGGATCAATACTGAGATTTTATTCCTTTAGGTGCCGGTAAGATCTGGACTACACAATGGGGGAAACTAGGGACATCTCTATCTCTAGTTTCCGTGGTATCACAATGGACTACACAGTCTAAGTGATTCTGTCTATTTACATTGCCACACTGATCTAACTAACCTAACCTAGCGTTATATTTTGGCATGTAAAAGATTGGCTGTTAAAAAATAGCCAACATTTTGAAACAAAAATTGTGGGAAAAATTAGGAAGTATTCGTGAATTCGTAGATATTTTACTTCTAAGGATATATTGTTATTCTATTGGTGCATCGACGAACCAGGGCATGCAAATTTTGTGAATGGTATTGAAACTAAACTAAAATTGTGCCGAAATTGTTCTAATATGGTAACGTGTTCTAAAATTACTTTTTATGTCTTAAAAATACAACAAATCATTAAAATAAAAAAATGATTAAACAAAATTTTGATGGCGATATACAAATTATTAAGAGGTTATAAAACTACAATTCTTATACCGAATTTCCATTGCTCTATTCATGAACGTGGGAATGAGTAGTGTGGAAACCTTTATTTGCTGTCATTATCCTTATGCCATTAATGCACATAATATTGTGATTCACATAATATTAGAAAGGAAGAAAACATGGCAAGATATCGCATAAGAGTATTGTAAAATATCCATGACATGACATGAAATAATCTTGGAGTGTAAAAAGTAAAAAGTTAACGAACAGAAAAATAAAATTACGAAAGTGGGGACATACACAATCGAGAAAACAACGGGTATGCCTTAACTGATATATGCAAAATTATATATGACCGTACCTAATATTATGTCTTCTAGATATCATTTTTGTTTGAATATTAGTCAAACGAGTGATGGTGACTAAACAGGATATAGGTACTGCCAAAGGAAATCTATTTTAAAAGCAGCGACATTGACATGTTAGAGAATATTACGATATGTTTTGCCATATCCCATATGGCATCCTCTTTGCTACATTTTACTAAAAGAATGTTACTTAAGTGACTGTGCAATACAAGCAAGGAGTTAGCGTATGAATGGTTGCCTGTTTTGTTATGTACTACTCGTATACTATCACATACATATTCAGGCATAAGGATTAACATATGACAAAATATCTATAACAAGACTGATGCATCTGTTGGTTCACTTGAACTTGAGCACAACATTCATATGTTTATATTCTTGTGAATGAAAAGTAAACGACAACACCTGGATATTCCTGGGTTTGTGTAAAAATAACTGATTACTTATTTAGCAGTAGCTAAATATATACGTTTGCATATGTAAATAAATCCATAACCGTGAGTTGAAAGCATCAGTAAACATTTTTCACCACTTATTTTTTTTTTGTCTTGTATGTCGACACTTAGTAAATTGAAAGCGTACATTTTTCAGTTTCCCTCCGGTCCCCTTTTGTGTTCCCAATGATCTCCTTCGTATTGCCCGCTATCAACACCTGTGTATTTTTTTTTTGGTAAAAATGCTGAGCTAACAATCTTAGCTTAGTTTGCATGATTCGATCCTTTGTGTAAATGCGTTCATTGAAAAGGAAATTATTGTGCGAGGGGGTAGGTGTATGTGTGGGTGTTATGTCTTTTATCATATTTACTGTTGATTCTATTGAATCTTCGTTTTTTTTGGCTTTTATTTATATAAATTGGGGAAAATTTCATTATCTCCTTGAGGATAACTGCTCATATTAGCTCATGGTTTCGTGGAACCCAGAGAACAATTTAGTTCCACTTAACTGATCAATAGTTTATTGGTTATACAAAATTTGTGTTCATTCAATTGCCTTTTGAGAAAATTTTTTAATGATTCGCAAGGAGTCTTGGAAATTTGCATATGGTATTGTAGAATTTTTTTTTTTAATTAATTGAACTAGACATTTTCGTGGGAATTTCGAAAAAGATGTATATTTAAAATGAGTTGAGCCACGAGTACGGGAGCCGCCAGTTAAGTATTCAAATGTGACAATGTCGTTGTAGGTACGTATGACAAATATGTTAACAGCATCATGAAGAATGTTGTTTGCACAAAATCCTTATCGTTTAACAATAAAAGACCCGATAGATTTATATATTTTAACATTAACTCGATTTATTCAATTTCTTTTGTGGCTCTATATACATACATACATATGTATGTAGCCCTTTTAATGTTTTCTAATTGAGTTTCTTCTTCGTTCAACTTTTGGTTTCAAATGTCCATACAAAATTACTGATAACAACTTTTTTTCTGACCTCTTAAATCGATTGTGCAATATTCTTCTTTCCGAAATGTTAATAGTCATGGTAGGTGTGAATAACTAATATGCATACATACTTGTCAAACCACCAGTACACCAGTATGTATATGTATGTATGTTGTTGTTGCTGCGACAATATTATTGGGAAACATGATTAGGATGGCCCGGAATTCAATATTTACAATAAATTAACATTCAAAATTATATAAAATAAACGTTGTAAGGCGATCTTATCCGACAAATGTCATATCATATAAATGCTATGAACGTTTTATGCTGGGACTTAAAAAATGTCTCGTATTATATTTTTGATGTGGAAAAACCAAATTAAGTCATTTGGTGTCAAAAACAGCTGTCCGGAGAATGATCTGTTGAATATTTTAAGTGCTTCAAAATCCATTTGTTTGAGCCGAATTACGATTAGCATTGTCAAGATGGAGCTTGGTTGGTGGTTGTTTGCTTCCTATTTCTTCAAAGGCTTCTGGCAGACAAACTGTGGCTTGATATTTCGAACTGATCATTCTACATTGCATCGTGGTCACAAGTCCGGTTTTCTGAATAAACTGACAATCATTTATTTTAAGGTATTTTGAGCGCGAACACGTTTCTGACAGTTTTTTAAAGTAACGCCTAAGCATTTCGTGAATCGACATGAAAGTGGTTCTATTGTCCTTGTATGCCCAAACTGTCATATGATAATGCTAGCTCAGCACAGTGGCCATGTATTCTGAATAAACCCCGATTTTGGGTGATCTTCTCGCAATTTATTTTGAAGCAAACGACGGAAACAGTTAAATGGAAAACGGAAGCCTTATACAGCATTTGTGTCATAAAAATATCAATATGTGAGTTGATCAAAAAGTAAGTCAGCTGCTTTCCAATAATTTTATACATAATTATATTGATTGTAGTTATTATTTTGTATTAATACAGGGTTATACATTTTGTAATTTCAAAACCAAAGCTTAATAAAACACACATAAATCTATGATTTTGATTAAACTTTTATTCCATTATAATGCTTGGACCTTATCATTGTGGAAAACAATGCTATTTAAATGACCACCTCTGGATTGGTTGCAGGAGTGGATCCATTTGTGGTATTTTTTGACAAGTTTTTCGTACATTTCGGGAGGTATCTCGACGATAACTTGAAGAATGTTGGTTTTTGAGTGCTCCAAAATTTGGGAATTATCCACGTAAACACAATCTTTGATGTAGCCTCACAAAAAAAGTCTGACGGTGTCAAATCACATGATCTTGGTGATCAATTGACGTCGCCAAAACGTGAAATTACACTTTCTGAATCTTCTCATGCAATAAAACCAGTATCAGTTGTGTTGAATCACTTTTGTAGTCCGTTTAACTATTTTTACGTGTTCTTCGATTGTCAAACGATCCATATTCGTAAATTGCAAACCTTTCACTGAATAAATAATACTTCAGATGACAAGTATTTAACAGCTGACAGCTTTACCAGACCAGCGGTTATGAATACCACAGTCAATATTAAATATTAACTGTTTGTTTATTGTGAATTTACTTTAGGTTAGAAAATCTACTTGAGAATTTGGAGATTTCAAGATTACCGCAGGGAGAATCAGCAATTAATTGGTGATTCGTGAACTCTAGAGTGTGCTGTTTGTTACACTATAAATTGTATCGTAACCCCAACTATAAGAGGAACTAGTGATAAAACTTAGATATTTGAAATCATTTGATAGTCCCTGAGCGGACTGTCCTATACATATAATATTAATACATCATGACCTGAGCATAATTACGGTTTCCGGTTTGAGTAACAACACAAATGCTGCAAAGGAATCCACATTTATGCCTGTTAATTTTTGAAGTATTGCGGTTGATTTAGCCAATTTTAAATCACATTTTTCACATTTTTACTAGCGGAAATATACACAGACATACGGCCAACGTACCAACGACCAACGTATAGCATTGTCAGAAATGTTTTTTTTATTGAATTTGATAGACATTTTGTATACCTTTATAGGGCGAAATGAAAAATAACTATCATTAAGTGGAATTTTTGAACTTTTTACATTACAAAAGCAAGTGCCAGCATGCTAAGTAAAACAATATTATGTTTCAAATGGTTGTAATACTGAAGTAATACGCTTTCATGTCCTTTATTGTCGATTTTCCTTGTTGTCGTTTAACTACAAAGGTATGACAGTGAGGTCAATGTTTACGTGTGAGTACATTTGTCCGGGACACACCTTTATTATCATGTAGTTACAACAGTTTACTAGGCCTGTGTGTGTATGTGTGCGTGAATGTGCATTGTAAGATCATCAAAAAAGAAAAAGGACGAAATTACATTTGTGCCTGTGTGAGAGAGGTTCGGGCTAGTGAAACATCTCTGTTTCTGAACATTTCAGGCAAACAAAAGCCATTATTGCCTTAGCATAAGTTTTAATTAAAAGTTGTTATCTTATGTTACGCCGCTTTTGTTACAGGAAACACTAGAAAGCCACAAATACACGTACACCAAACATCGTCCTCTTTTTTCCAAGAGACAACTACACTTCTGGCAATATTTTTGTATGAGTACATGGGTAGTTACGGCAGTAGTAAAGGCAATTGTGAGCATGAAACATTCAAATTTCAGATACACATGAGCCAAGATAATATTATCATAAAGTGAAAGCTTTTGTTGTATATAAAATCGCTTTGAGCTTTGTAACAGTTGCAGGTCCATATTAAATAAGTCAACAATGTGATGCATGTATGAGTATACTCGTGTATGCAAATATATGTGTAGTCATCCTGTAACAGTCAATGATATATAATGCTAACATTTTGTATGGTTTTCATGTTTGTAATTGTCGTATTTATCTATTATGAAGGGAATATAATATATTTAGTACTTACACAGGTTGGTTTATATACTAAAACATACATAAACCACCATATGTAGATTAGAGTGTCATCAAGATATGTATGAATGATTGTTTAGTTTTGAATTTTCCACAACCTTACGAGAAAAAGTGCTTAACAATTGTACTGAGGCATTTTCTTTACGTTTTTATGACATATTTTTTTGTACAATCGCATCAACATGTCAGTCTATTCATTGAAATCATGAATCGGAAATTAAACGTCACCGTATTGAAATTTGTGTCTTGTGTTGAAGTATCTAAATGTCTGCAACCACACAATTATATCGGATATGGTTTGGTAATCATCCTAACGTTATGACATTTCCAAATGAATGTGAACAGTACGATGTCTATGATATTAATTAGAATTTAAGAAATATTTTGCAGAAAAAATTAACTAATTAGGTATTTGTGGGACAAATCAATAATTCAAAATAACCGAAAGTGATTTCCCACAAAATGAAGTAAAACGTATCAATTTTCAGGGAAATATTTCCTTGTTGAATAATGATAAATTTGTCGGTATCTCGGATCTTGGTTAACCACATTTGAGGATGGAAGTACATGGATGCGCATGCCAGCCATAGAGGTAATTTAAATGTCAAAGGAGTGCCGGGAATTGGTATTTAAATTCATATTTTTTATTTATTTATCAAAGTTTATTTAGTCGTCCTCAAAGTGAGCTCCATTATAAAGTTTTTCCAATATTATGCACAAGTGAGCTTTCGTTTCATAGCTTTGATTGACCCAACATAGGTAGACCGATGCAACAATTTCGGTTTTGGTAAAAGAAAGAAGTCATAAGGTGCTAAATCTGGTAAATGCATGAATGCATGGGATTGAAAGAGTAGCGATTTGAAGAAAATTGCGAAAAATCGAATGAACGCATTCACAGAACTGGTAGTGGTCGTCTGTTATCTCCTTAAAACTAAAGTGACGATGTTATCTTCGACCAAAGAAAAATATCTATAAATTAATTGATTGTAAATAAATTTGGGGTTTCAAATTCATATTAAGGAAGACTGAAAGGAAAAGTGGAAAATTTTCGGATGAGAAAATCAAATTATTCATTTAGTATTTGCGAAATGTGGAACAAGTAGCCCGTATTAATTTTATACCTTAATTGAAAATAGTTTTTAGAAAAATTCAAGGTGATTTGAAATCAAAAATTTCCAAGTTAACATTTGCGCACTAGAATTTTAATTTTCCAAATATGTAAAATTGAAAACTTAATTTCCAAGTGGCAAACGTATATAATCATCCAGAATTATCCGGATTTGTTTACTTTTAAATTCAAATTCCAAATTTGGTTAGCTGTTATGAATAAAACTGTACATACATACCGTATACTGAAATTTATTTCATTTGAGTATTAAATTTATTTTCATTTTTATTGCAATGCAGAATTTTCATCTGTTACTCCTTGACATAAACTTAACGTTATGAACTACTCAACATCGAATTGAAATTCCAAAAACATGAATTCCATTATGAAAGCGCCCACTGCCTGCTTCGAGTTTATTCAGGATTGATCTGCGGCGGTTTTAACGGGTTTATTCAACAAAATTCGCTTAAAATTTTATATCCTTGACAACGATAATAGTTTAACCTTTTAGTCTATCTAGATTTATTTTCTCACATTTGAAATATCAATATTCGTCCACTAATTGTCTGGTGATATCCGTTTCTTTTCAAAATTCAACTTGAACGTTTAATGTGTGTATTTCAACAGTGAATTTGATTTCAGTTTTAGTCAAATCTGGCGTCTGCAACTTGATGTAATCGATGTGCAAACATCAACAACAGTAAATCGTGTTCGATCTATGGTTTTGTAATGATTCTTAAATTTGGTCAAATTGTGTAATGGCAATGTTGACGAATTATATTTAATGGCATCAATATGAGTAGTGTTAAGAAGGACAGTTGTAATTATTTGTTAATGACAACCCCCATAGAGACCATTATATCAAAAAAAAAAAAGATTTTAATTATCATAATTTTTACATAATCGCGAAAAATATATTCAAATTGGATGAAACCAGAACAAGAGCTTGATGTGTCTAAAATTCAATAAGAATACAAAAAATTATTTAAAGTTTTGTTTAAAACAATATCAAATTATTGCCATCAATTATTTATCAATAAAAACCTTCATAGAAGGTGCTATATATAAAAAAGCTAAAGATTTTATTGAGGAGCTGATTTCTAGGTGTCATGATTTTTCTTTTAATTATACAAAACGTATTAAAATTGAATCAAAATTTCATCTTTAATTTAAAGTCTTTCAAACCGCCACTTTTGTGCCAGTTTCAGGCAGCATTTCGGTCACAAATTAATATGTATTAGCTTAAAGGATACCAACGATTGAGGATTGTAAGCGCAAACAACAACTTCACAATAGATTGTCTTCTAGGGAATTATTTAGGCGATCAAATGACGATGGTTGGGCATATGTTTAAGCGCCCCCTGCACATTTTCACGCAAAGGCACTAAAGCTCATATCCTTGTGTGATAAATTACACTACTCTGTTGATATTACATTTTGTCGATATCAACACCTGGGGTGCAAGAAATAATTAGTCATAAGATGCCTAAGCTGTTTTTTATTGACACTTACGGCAAGATATTTACTGTACTGAATAATGTAAGGTCCAATGTCGTGCATGGACCCCACATCACCTTCTGCGATTTACGCGACTAATTCAAGTACGATGTTGTTGAATGCACGGCTTTATTGACGTACGCGATATAGTAATAATCTATTTTATCAAAAAAAGACTTTCTAACAAAATCTGCATGAGCTAAATCAACTGAGGCTACAAAAAATACTGTTGAATGACAGCAGTCGCATTTAATTTTACCACTACTCAATGCTTAGTGGGATATTCAGACCAATTGTAATATTCTTGCGTTTTCTTAAATACATTTTTTTAAGAATAATTATTTCTGAACAATAATTTGCGATCGGTATTTGTATAACTCGGCCATGATGATATTTTTGGTAAGTCAGTGTTTGGAAAAAGTAACTTTTACTTGAAATGACAACGATATTTATGAAATGAGGGCTAGAAATATTGCTAGTCTCCCACATAACTTGACAAATCATATTCCTTTACCTCGCAATGTTATTCGATTTATTGGGCTCCGTAAGAAATGTAAAAGGAAACAGCAGCGCACCTTTAACTTCCACCAATATAATTTCCATGGTCAGTGTGTAACGCTTCCAAGTTATTTTATTTATAAAAAATAAATGCAGACTAGAGGTCCGTGGTATACTAGAGGTCTTAATAAACTTAAAAATCTACGCTATAAATTTCATAAAAAGTTCACTGAATCTGGAAATGTGGAAAGTCATGAAAATTTGTTATATTATCAGAGAGAATTTAATTTCTTAAATAAACTTTTATATAATCAATTTATACTGCAAAAACAGAATGAAATTAAAAATAACCTTAGGTCATTCTGGCATTTTGTTAACTAGGAAAGGAGTGTTTCAGAAATTCCTTCAAACATAATATTTGGTGATGTTGTATCAAGGTCATGCAGTGATTCTGTTAACTTGGTTGCTAATTTTTTTAAATCATATTTTGTACCTTCATCGTTCCATACAGCTAGATATTCAAATTTGTTTGACATGCCAGACACTGATGTCCTAGAACTCACTGAGGATAAGATGAACGATGGAATCATGCACTTAAAAAGCAGCTATAAATTGGATTCTGTGTTTATCTACTGAAGAAATGTGCCTCGTCACTAACCTTTTCTTAAATATACTTTTAATTCTTCATTAAAGGAAGACAATTTTATTGATAAATGGAAGCCGGCGTCCATAACACCAATTTTTAAGGACGGTAAGAAGAATGATGTTACGTGTTACAGACCGATTTCCAAACTAACAAATGTTTCGAAAATTTTTGAGTATATAATTTATGAGACGTTATTTTACAAAATCGATTATATCGCCATCTCAGCATGGATTTTATCCACGTAGATCTACCACAACAAATTTAAGCATTTCCGCAGAATATTGTATTTCATCATTTGAACTTGAACATCAAGTTGAAACAGTTTATACCGATTTCGCCAAAGCATTTGATAAAGTATCTCATAGTATACTTTGTGCTAAGTTGCAATCTATGGGATTTTTCAAATAGAATATGCAAAGTTGTTATTAGTGGTTATGAATCTCTTCCGTATTTCAAAACATCTGGTATGCCGCAGGGCAGTATTTTGGGACCTTTGTTGTTTAATTTATTTGTAAACGATATTTCTAAGTGTTTTAAAACAGTAGATTTTCTTTTATATGCAGATGACTTAAAAATATATTAAAAATTTATAATATTTCTGAGATTCTAGATCTTCAGAACGATTTAGATATTCTTCTTGACTGGTGTTCCCTAAATAAACTTTCATTAAATCTATCTAAATGTGTCCATATTTCATTTTCAAGATCTCGTAATCCACTTCAACTGGTTTTCAAAATTGGTGATTACAGGATCCTCATTACTGAAATTAAAATGGATTTAGGTGTTGTTTTTGATGCGGCGCTGACTTTCACCTTTCATATGAATTATATTATCCTTAAAGCTTATTCTATACTAGCGTATATTAGAAGAAATTATTCCGATTTCACTGATTCACATACTTTAAAAATAGTCTATGCTTCCTATGTAAGATCAAAGTTGGAATACGCCTCTATTGTTTGGAGTCACCTTTGCCAAGTCAACATATCACGCATAGAAAACATACGTCTACGTCTAAATTATTTCTCAACCTCATTTAAAAAAGCTAAAATAAAAACTATACGCAAACCCAACAAACCCTCAAGCAATCCTATCAGCTTCAGACCAATAAGTCTCTTAAGCAATTTATGAAAAATATATGAAAAACTTATTCATAACAGGATAGATAAGGTTGCCACATCTCACAGAATAATATCCGATGTGCAATTTGGGTTTAAAAAAGGACACACTAAATTGGTAGAATGAAAAACAAAATAATTAAGAACAAGCGCAGCAAGGGTTAATATGACTTGATATTGAGAATACATTCGATAATTATATGGCATTACGGTCTAGTTCTTAAATTAGTTCGAGCACATGTGCCAAAGTATTTGTGTAAAATTATCGCCGATTTTCGTCGTTCAAAACCATTCCGGCATGACTACTTCAAGGCCCAATTTTATCACCAATTTTGTGCTCAATCTATACTTTGGATTTCAAACCTCCTAAAGAAGTTGATATTACTTATTACGCAGACAATAAGGCGCTAATTTTATCAAGCAAATTAACAAATTAGTCCTATGGATTGCAACAAATACTTAAAAAATGGAAAATTAAGATCAACGTTCACAAAACCCAAAACGTAACTTTTCCTTTCAACAAATCTCCGAAAAGACTACCGGGACCAATATACTATGAAGGTAAAACCACAGAAACTCAAAATGATGTCAAAAATATCTATACAGTCCATTGTGATATCACAGAAACTAGAGATATAGATGTCCCTAGTCTCCCCCGTTGTACCATCCAATAAGCTTATAAGTGGGACAATATCTATATCGTCCAAATCTCCTAGGTCTCTAAAGAAATAAGAGCCCAGTGTTGATCACCGCCTGTTGATCAGGGCGTTGCAATTGCGGAGAAGATGTTCTATGGATTCCTCTTCCTCTGCATGTCTACAGCTCCTGCAGAAGTTACTAATCTCATTGCATGTCTTCCAATTAGACAGTGTCCCGTCATGACGGATACAACCAATGAGACGTCGGGTCTTGATAGCGGCAGCAGTGTGTGTGAACGCTTCAGATCTAGGCGAGGCCACATCCGTCTGGATTGATCACAGCCCCGGACAGACGCCCACCTTCCATTTGCCGCTAAATATGCTCCATCTCGCAGTTGGGGCTTGCAAGTGGCTAGAGGCATACCCACGGACTCCAACTCGTCTGGAGTCTGTTAGGTTGTTCCTAGTCTTGCCAGCTCGTCTGCTCTGCAGTTCCCTGGTATATCCATGTGGCCCAGCACTCACATAAGGTGAATGTTGAAATACTGATTCATCTCGTTAAGAGATCTGCGGCATTTTAAGGCTGATGTCGAATTCAGGAGGACAGAATCTAGAGGTTTAACGCGGCTTGACTGTCAGAGAATATGTCAAGTCCCATCGTGGTGATTACGATATACCTCAGTCATTCTGTAACTTCCTTAATGGCCAAAATTTCGGCCTGATGAACATTACATTGATCAGGTAGTCTTCTTGCTATACCTAGCCCTTTGGATTCTTTGGTCTTTGGTGTAGACCCCAAACCTACAAAATTATTTAATTTTAAACCATGAGTGCAGAAGTCGAAATACAGTCTTAGCCATCATCTAGACCTTGTCCAGTATCCTATAGTACGTGTAATTCTCAAGAGTCTTCCACCAGAAGATAACACCGCACAACATTATCGGTCTCACTACTGCAGTACCTATATATAATCAGTAAACAATCCTTAATCCCCATTGTTTCCCTATCGCTCTATCGCACGCATATAGCGCCACTGTGACCGTTTTGGCCCTGTCGAGAGTGTTAAATTTGAAACTCATCTTCTTGTCCGATAATACACGAAGTTATTTTGCACAGTCCGCGAAAGGAATTTCGGTACTTTTCAGGGAAATAAGATCTACAGTTGAAATCTTGTACCTTCTGGTAAACAGAACTCCTCCGGTCTTGTTTGAATTTATTCCGAGACCGTTTTCCCCCGCCCACATCATTACAATGAGAAGGGCTCTTTGAAGGATGTCTCTGAATATTCTTAAAAACTTCCCCCTAATTGCTATTGCAACATCGTCTGCGTATGCGACAACCTGGACACCAGCCTCCTCTATAGAGAACAGAATACTGTTTAGAGCGAGGTTCCATAGTAGGGGGGATAGAACACCACCCTGGGGTGTTCCCCTAATGACAAATCCCCAATTTAGTCCTGATACGTCTTTTTGTAAGAAGATCGTACACTGGACTCCAAATACTGACGTCTACTCCCAGGTTTGGTAGTGGTGCGGCTATCGGGAGAAACGTTATTAAACGCCGCTTCTATATCTAGAAAGGCTACCAAAGCATACTCCTTGACGGCGAGTTAACGTTCGATGAATTCGATAAATGTTGGATTAATAGATAAAACAAAAATAATAAATAAATAAATTTATGGAATGAGAACAGATACAATGATTAAAATTTACTCTGGAATTGCTATTTTGTAAGCTCTATTACATATGTTATATTTCTTTCAGTAATATTTGTCAGCCATCGAATTTTGTTTTCTTTTTTTAATATTAGTTTTATTATTGAATCTGTCTTTTCGACATTCACAATAAGTATTTAAATCTTAAACTAAAGATATTAATATTGGTACTGCCACTGCAATACTCAGCTTTTAGTTCGAAAAACACTCATATAGCCAAATCTAGAGTTTGCAATCTTTTGAGACGCTTATGACCCTCAAACAAAAGCAGGTCTCTCGCATATGGATTGGGATGATCAGTAATTTTATCAATGTAGTTTATGCATGATTTTCTTATCTCTTCTCGGATGGTGGGAATGTTGAGGTCTTTGTGAATGTTATTATTTTTTATACACCAAGGAGCGCACGTGATTATTCTTAAAACTTTTGATTGTCTTCTTTGTAACTTTTCAATATTGGATGCAGAAGCGGACCCCCATAGCTGGATCCCATACGACCATATTGGTTTCAAAACTGCTTTATATAAAAGTACTTTTAGTTCTAAGTCTAACGGGGAGTGTGGCTCAATGAGCCAGTTAAGCTGAGTGGTTTTAATTTCAACTGTGTGACTTTAGCTGCAGTATGGTGAACCCACGTGAGACGTTGGTCAAGATGAATTCCCAAGTACCTTACTTGGCTGGGCTCTGGGATTGTTGTTCCATTTATTGTAATGGGTGGACAATTTTTCTGTCTTAGCGTAAAGGTTATGTGAACGCTCTTTGCAACATTAACATTTATTTTCCACTTATGCAGCCAATTTTCCACGTCAATAACGTGGGATTGAAGTTGTTGTGATGCTACTTCTGGGTCTTTATGTACACTTAAAAACGCTGTATCACCCGCAAAAGTGAATGTGTGTGTGAACGGGCTTGTAGGCAAATCAGCAGTGTACAATGAAATGGTCCAAGTATACTCCCTTGTGGGACACCAGCTGAAATTCGTTTCATTGAGGAGTAAGTACTTTTTGATCTCACTACAAAAGACCTATTTTCTAAATATGACTTGAGCAATTTGTGTACGTTAGTGGGAAGAAGTGTTGACATTTTATATAATAGTCCATTGTGCCAGACTGTGTCGAACGCTTGCGATATGTCGATGAATAGTGCACAGCAGTATTGCTTACTTTCAAAAGTTGCGCGAATTGAGTTTGTGATTCTATGAACTTGTTCGGTGGTGCTGTGTTGTTTTCTAAACCCAAATTGGTGGTTTGGAATTAGGTTTGTTGAGTCAATGAATGCCTCTAACGACCGCAAAATCAATCTTTTAAATACTTTCGGCAGAACGAGTAATAAGCTGATCGGACGATACGATGATATCTTTACCGGGCTTTAGGATTATAACTATTTCAGATTTCTTCCATGATGATGGGAAGTAATCAATCCTTAGCATAGAATTAGAAACAAACATAATGGTTCTTAATGCCAAATTTGGAAGGTTGATTAGCATAGTGTTGGTGATTTTGCCACAACCGGGAGCCTTTTTTGGGTTCAGATCACTTATAACTGCTCTCAGCGCAGGTAAACGAATTTTTATTGGGTCTAAAACGAGTTCATGGACAACAGTTGGCGTTATCAGTTTAGAATCAGTTTATTTTGGTACGTAAACTTTTTTTAAGTGGCTAGCAAACTCTTCAACTTTTTCGCTGGAGTTTTTTGCCCATTCTCCATTTTGTGAGCGAATAGGAGCCTCATAAACAGTGGGACATTTGGTTTTTCGGGCTGCCTTTCACAAGCTGTAGTCTGTCTTCTCGGTGGCATCTAAGTTCTGTAAAAAGTTACTCAAACTTAACTCTTTTTGTTTTTGAAGGGCCTCCCGCATCATTTTCTGGCATAGTTTTAATTTCGCCTCTAAAACGGGGGAACGAAATTCCTGCCATTGACGCCGTAAATTTCTTTTTTCCCTTAATAGAAATTGAGTATTTCTTGCTACCATACTAAGTCTTTTTGCCCGCAGTGGTGCCATGGGTGTTGACAATCTCGCAGCATCTGTCAGTATAGTTGTTAGATGATTTACATTTCATTTCATTTCGGTTTTTCATTTTCATTTTCGGTTTTTAGTGAAATAGTTTGCGGCAGGTGTGTGCTTATGTACATTTCGTATTTTAGCCATTTTGTTTTTTTATTTGGAAAGTAAAAGTCGTTTTGTTCAAAGTTTTGCCATCGAAATGTACACATTTTTTCGGCGATTTCAGATTCAGGCTCTTGCTCTAGACGATGCTACAATATTTTACCCTTTTTCCCCCTTATTTTCCCATCAATGAATATTCTTCTGTCACTTGGCTACGTTGTGAGGATAATATACAATCGTAATTATATGATGTGAGTTTGGTCATGAGCGGTGATACACATTTGTGTACTTTTCTGTCAGTTTTAACCCTGTAAAACTGAAAAACACAAGTTGTTGCCCCTTTTCTATCCAATTTACGTCCGTAAATTAGAAAATGTTTCTTTTTTCCCTTGTGTTTCGTCCTAAGAATACAAATTTCTTTATTGAAAGATGCTTTAACTTGTAGATTTTGCCTTTATCTTTCCGTTCTAGGCGATTGCACCATTAACACCATTAACATTAACGTCCCTATATTAACCTCCCAAATATATATGTAAGACCTTGTGTCGATTGATGCCGATTTTCGCGGCATTGAGACAATTGATTGCAACTGGCCCCAACCATAATAAAATAGTGACAATTTGAAGATTATTACAAACAATTTGAAAGTACAATTGAAGATGATATCGAGCTTCACAAAACTTAACATTGGTATGAATTGTTACCTTATATTAAGATTGTGTAAAACTATAGATGAAGTAAAACTGGACTTGGATCGTTACTGATCCCCTGAATTTATCTGTATGCATGAATATTTTATCAGTTTTTTAGGAGACCCAACAAAACTTTTTCTTTTTATGGAACATTTGTGTTACGGGTTGTGCATACCAACTTTGGCTATGCTATAGGAAATGAACAGGCATTAATAGCGGAATCTGCACAACGAACTTGAAACATCAATAGTGGTCTGTGTAATTCAAGCATTACAAAATATTGATTAGTGGTAAGTTAATCTGTTTTATTAAAGAGCTATTCCAAGATACATTTGAAAAAAAGAAAGGTGATACCAATCTAGCACAAAAAAAAAAAACTGTAAGTCACTCAAAACATTTTCATCACTTCTAATAGTGCAATATATGCATATTTATCAATTCCAAAGAAACATTGTTATACCGCTTTCAAATCTACAAACTTGGTAGTTCTTATTATATTGAATTACATTTAAATAATATTAATTAAAAACAGAAACACTGTTTTATCTTCTAATAATATCTGATCCAGAAACAAAATTTCTTAGATCAAACGAAAAATTCCACCAAATTAATTGATTTTTCATTGCTGTAACAACTCTCATGAAAATGAGAAGTGAAGACACCATAAAGAATAGCTTCCTTCCTATGACAACCTTTTGTTAAATTCATTGGTGATTACGCAAATTTTCATTATTTTGTTAAAAAAATTGCGGTAGTGCAAACACTGTTATGCTTTAACAAGTAAATACTAAATTTTCGATTCGTATATCATATCTAAATTCAAAATATTCGTGTGTTATATTCTGAGTTCTGATCACAAGTGCTCGTTTATTGTCAAATCATTAGAAAAAAGGTACAATAGTGAGTCAAGTAACGAATAAGATATTAGATTACTTAGATTAGCTACATGTCTGTTTACAACACTACGTTTAGATGCAGGACTGTATACAACATCTCCCTCTTTTATTCCCAATCCAATACAATAGGAAAGCAGGACGAATATAGGCAAAATAATGAATGAATATTTGATTTATATGATAATATTAAAATCTTAGTCAATACGTCTGCGAAGCCATTTGGAATTTCTGCGATATACCGCACCGTCCTCAAGTTCTATCCAATATGATCTTGGTGTTTCATCAGTACTGCGCACCACTGCTTTCATCCACCCTCGCTGGTTGTGCCGATACCATATCTTATCTCCCTCTCTGAATGGTTGTTTTAATTTGGCTCTTCGATCATAATATTGTTTTGCTTTTGAGTTTTTGTTATTTATGTTTGCATTTATATTCGGAATTACTCGTGGCTTAAATAGAGCTGTTCGAGCTGGAACTAATGTGCGAGTTTTTCTGCTCATTAAGAGACTTTGATGAGACTTTCTTATGAGATTTTTTGCA
Organism: Philornis downsi; assembly: GCA_019455685.1. Taxonomy (NCBI): domain Eukaryota; kingdom Metazoa; phylum Arthropoda; class Insecta; order Diptera; family Muscidae; genus Philornis; species Philornis downsi. The sequence continues at coordinate 515,117 of JAHXMU010000808.1, forward strand.
ATACCAACGCATTTTTCAGCAAAACCATTCGACTGTGCATAGCCTGGGCTTGTCGTAGTAAGCTTAACACCAACTTTAAGGCAAAAATTTTTAAATTGATATGAGTTGAATGGCATATTGTCCGATATAATTTCCAGTGGAAGGCCATGTGTTGCGAAACATGGTTTGAGCTTTTCGATGCACTCACTTGCAGTTTTTGTTTTGATTGGAATTATGTCAAGAAAACGCGAGTAGTAGTCACCAACAATTAAGTACAACTTTGAAGCATATTCGCATATATCCATGCCTAATTTGCTGAATGGCAAGTGTGGTACTTCGTGCGAAATGAGCATTTCTTTTACATTGGCTGAACGATTATTTTGGCATACTGCACACTTTGATATCACGCGTTCAATATCTTCATCAATTCGTGGCCAATACACCAGGCCACGAGCTCGTTTCTTGGTTTTTTCGATTCCTAGGTGAGATGCGTGTAGCTGTGACAAAATTGCTTGCCTTAAATTAATCGGAACGATGATTCTGTCATTAAAAAATATAAGTCCATCTTCAATATATAGATCATTTCGATGCTTCCAATAAAACCTGACGCTTTCACTCAATGCATTTTTGTCCTTTGGCCAGCCCTCAAGTAAAACTTGTTGTAGCTCCATTAAACACTCATCGCTATGCAGTTCCATCTTAAAACTTTCGTATCTTTCTGGTGTAACATTGACCGTGTGAATAAATTCGTTTAAATCTTCAATTTCAGTCGAAAAATTTTCCTTGTCAAAATACCTTGATAAGAAATCAGCGATATACAACTGTTTACCTGGAAAGTAAACTAAATTGATGTCGTATTTAATTAAGCTTAATTTCATTCTCTGAAGTCGAGCGGACGGAATTTTGACAAAACTCTTCTTCATAATCTCGACCAGTGGTTTGTGGTCACTTTTAACTGTTAATTTTCTTCCAAAGATATAATAATGAAATTTTCTGCATGCAAAAACTACGGCAAGGAATTCTTTCTCAACTTGAGCATAATTTATTTCAGCATCCGTCAAACTTCTGGAAGCAAAAGCAACTGGCTTACCTCTTTGCATCAGACAACAGCCAACTCCGTACTTCGACGCATCGGTTTCTATGGTTATTTCTTGTTTCTCATCAAATGTTTGTAGCGTCGGCGCATTGGCAATAAGCGTTTTAATTGACTTAAAACATTCATCATGGGGACTCTGCCAATCAAAGTGCACATGATTCTTTAACAGTTCCCTTAATGGCTGCGAAATTTCGGCTAAATTAGGGATATACTCGCGTATGTAGTTAATCATGCCAAATAATTTTTGCAAATCAATCTTATTCTGTGGCCTACCCATGTTTAAAATAGCGTTAACCCTATCGGGGTCGCATTGAATGCTATCTTTTGAAATTATTTTTCCAAGGTATTTCACTTCCGATACACGATACTGGATTTTATTCACATTAAATTTAATATTTTGCAGCCGTGCTCGCTCTACCACTTTTTTCAAAATTTCGTCGTGCTGTTCGATTGTATCAGCAGCTATTAAGATGTCGTCTATAAACACAATCACATCGTCAATGCCTTCGAAATTTCGCTCGTTGTATTTCTGGAATACTTCAGGCCCAATTTTTATGCCGTATGGTAGTCTTTTGAAACGGTAACATCCAAAAGGACTGTTAAATGTGCATAATTCACTGGCTGAAGTGCTAAGGCCGATTTGCCAAAACCCTTCTTTAAGGTCTAAAACAGTAAAATACCTTTTGTGTGCAAGTCGTGCTGAAATTGACTCAAATGAGGGCAGCGTGTAATTTTCCAATAATATGTCAGCATTCACATCTTGAGGGTCTATGCAAAGACGAAGTTGACCTGTTTTTTTCTCCACGATTACTAAATTAGAGGCCCGCTCTATGGGACCATCAACTCTTTCAATAATATCTCGGTCTACCATGTTGGCAAGTTCCTTTTTAACACGCTCGTTTAATGCCAATGGAATTCTTCTAGCTGGCTTCACTACTGGAATCGAGTTTTTCTTAACTTTTATTTCCAAATTTTTAACAAAACAGCCCATACCTTCAAATATATCCGCATTTGCCTGGATGAACTCATCTTTTGCGCTATCTTTTACAACACATATCCGTTTAATTAGTCGCAACTTCTCGCAAGCCTCTAAGCCTAAAAGTGGCTCGAATGGTGTATCGACTACAGTAAATTTCAAAACCGTAATTTCATTTCGACACATAACAACACAATCAATAGTTCCTTTGTAGTTTAGGTCAGTTCCGCCATAACTTTGTGGTGGTGTTCCTCCTTTTTTAAGCTCTGCGTTCTTAAAATGTTTTAAATATTTATAGGGCAGGACGCTGACATCTGCACCGGTATCCAGTTTAAAATTAATTAGGCAATCCTCTACCCGAATCTTTTCATACCACCTCTTTCTATTTGCATTGGATGACGAAATATTGTGCAAACAAATGTCAGTCTCGCTGGCCTCAACATCATCGTTTTGTTGTTGTCTCTCACCTTCGAAGCAAAACAAGCAATACTGAAATGATTTAGACGACCGCAGTTATTACAACGCTGACCGAACGCTGGACATTTTCGATATTCATGTGTGCGTTTGCAAAAACGACAATTATTAATTTGCCGCATGTTGTTGTTGTTAGCTGATATGGTTTTCTCATTCTTGCTCAGCTGGTTTCTTATGTTTGTTTGATATGCTCTATTCTGTTTTATGTTTGCGTCGACAGCTGCCACCGTTGTTCTTTCGTCTCCTTTTTGCATCTCTTTGGCATGCATTTCAACTAACTCTGACGCGCGCGCTATATCAATTGCTTTACTTAAATTCAGATCCGCTGTTTCCAGAAGTTTCTTTCGCAGTTTATTGTTGTTTATTCCAATGACGATTTTGTCGCGCACCATTCTGTCAGCGTCACTGTAGCCACAATTTTTTACCAGCTTCTTTAAATCCTGCATGTATAAATCAAAAGTCTCACCTTCTTCTTGCTTCCTTGAGTTAAACTTAAAAGCCTCATAAACTTCGTTTTTCTTTGGTGTACAATAGTTTTCCACTGCATCAACCACAGCTGTAAAGTTTTTTCTCTGTTCCGCATTCAATGGCAAAGAATTATAAACCTCTACTGTTTCAGGGCCGCAAACATTAAGAAATACTGCGACTTTTTGTTCATCTCTTTTCTCATCCAATTCTGTTGCAATTACAAAAATGTCGAAGTTTTGTTTAAACACACGCCAATTTTCTGCAAGATTGCCATCCAATTTCAAAGGATCTGGTCGTCGAATATCAAAACTCATGGTTTTCTTTTCTTGTAAAACCTGCTGGGATTTTTTTCTCTTCAGGCTGCTCTTGTGATTCACCTGATCGCGTTTTTACCATAATATATTCAGACAAATACCGACTGCGCCATGTGTTATATTCTGAGTTCTGATCACAAGTGCTCGTTTATTGTCAAATCATTAGAAAAAAGGTACAATAGTGAGTCAAGTAACGAATAAGATATTAGATTACTTAGATTAGCTACATGTCTGTTTACAACACTACGTTTAGATGCAGGACTGTATACAACAATTCGTATTTTACAAAAAAATTCTATGGATTTCATAAATTTTACATGTATCCGGTCACCGATGGAAATAAACTACTCGATCCTTCCTAAAAACAGTACGTCGAGTCATAAATAAATAGTAAAATATGTAATACTAAACCAATTTTCACAAACCAATTGCATGCTCAATTGATCCTGTAAACTAAAACACAACACCAATATATTTATGCATACCCACACACATACACATCACACGTCCATCTAGAAACCACATACAAATGTTAGCAAGGATAACACAATAAAATGGCAACAATTTGTTTTGTTCGAAATGATACGAGATGTGCAATTGTGAATGCAATTTTATCCAATCGCATTCTTTTCACTGAACAAGCAATAAAATGCACTGACGGGGGGAGATGCGGTTCCCAAATCTAGAGTAATTGATGGAACATTTGAAGTATCGAACTTGTGGGAATATCTGGATATTAGGACACGACCGGAATATGATTACGTCCATGCAAAGACTGTAATGAGAACGATGCTAACAACGTGCCATACGTAGCATAATCATGGTAGAAATTTTATATAAAAACCTACATTGATGTTCATAAATTATGCGTTATTACCCCCAGTTGAAGGGTAATGGGTTACAGGAGTGGAAAACCACATTATCCATGCAATAAATGAATGAACATTATCTTGATAAATTGTAACGATTCATTTGGTTATAGCAGAATTTAGATTTAGTTTCACTCACAAGTCCATAACAAAGATATCAAATGGTATGGAAATAATGACGTACCTCCACACGGACAGCACATTATTGTACTCGTATATGTACCGGAATAAAATTTGAGCTATTTTTGGATTGATGTAGAATAAACTTCAAGGGTAAGTTTTCTTTGCCACCGTGCCATATAGAAATATGTCGCAACTCGTACTTGTGGCATTGTATGTAAATGCTACGTTGTCCTACGGTTGTCAGGCCTAAAGTTGTTGCCGAGTCAGCGATTAATCAAGTTCGCTGCTCTCTGATGTGGAAATCTCAAGTGCAAAGTCGTAAGTTATTTGTTACGGAAATAGCTGTTAATGCCGTACAAAAGCACCCACAAATCAAACCCAAAAAGGCAGCGACCTGTAATGAAATGAAATGAACAACCCTCAAAATGTTCCACTTGAATGTTTGTACACTCATCCATACTGATACAAAAATATATACACACGCCAACACCCTCACACCCTCACACCCTCACACACACACACACACACACATTAATACTGGTGTATGTGTAGAGGTGTTTCATGTGACGGCTTTTGCAAACTGATATTTAGGCGAGGAAATGAGTATTTAGAAAGCACGTGTTGATTTTCAACTTAACCTACTAATAAACAGTGGTTTGGGCAGAGTATAGGACGTTGATTGGATACAATTTGGTTAAAAGTTAAAAATATAAGCTCAACATTTTATTGCGCGTGTACTTTGTCAGGGTGTCACATTTTATTAATAGATTTGTTGAATTGTTTTAACGAAACGCATTCAAAGCAAAAAGTACGTGATTTTGTTATCATATTATTCACTCTGTGACAGTACATCTCCACGAAGATTCCTCACGAAGGATATTAGGGGCGTAACGAGCTCGCTTCTTCGAGTGCATCCACAGAGTGAAATGTGATAACGGATATGCTTCCTTCTCTGCGAACATCGTCCACGCAGTCGAAAGATGATAGGATGGTAATTCAGTTTGGATCAAGAATATTACATTTATCTAATCGTTGTGGGTGTTGAACGGATTACATACCGTTCAATACTGCATTTTTTTATTCTTATTAATTGAACTATATAATTTGATAACACGAATTTCTATACCTTTTTTGAATTAAAAGTCATACATAATACATTATCTAGATGTACGAAATGCATTGCACTTTCATACTTATTCATACTACCATGAATTATAATATTATTTTTTAGCCATATGGCAATTATTGCTCTTTATCTTTAACATAAACTCGTCGAAAATAAAACCGAGGTTTCGTGGTGCAAAATCACGGTGACTCGGTCTCTTTTTCTCGAGGTCCTCATCAAAGACAAAGCAACTAACAAATCTCTATAATAAATATAAGTTTCTACAAACAAATCTTAAATAAATTCTCCATTTACCCCCCCAAAAAACAAAAAAAAAAAAAAAAAAAAAAAAAAAAAACAATCAAGGCAAGTACCCTCCACTTACCGGTGTATAAATACAAGTCAAATTTCCTTGACTTTCCTTCTCGTAACCACAATAATCATGTTGTGGTGAAAAGTATTTCCTGAATGACAAACGCATTTCTATCGTCCAAAGATGACAGGATTTTAAATATGGTCCTTCGAGGCCTTCTAAAAACTGGTCACATTAGTTCAGAATTTTTCCAGAATATGCGCATTTGTAAATGTTAAAATTTGCTATATGGTGAAATTAATTGCAAAAAGTCAGAAAGAATAAAAAGACCAACACAAAATTCCGCGGTACCGATATATGTACCTATATATGCATATATATCACAAATTAATGCAAAGAGAAAAACACTCTCTTGTTTAACCATATCCACTTAAACTTATATCAACAATTTTGTGCCAAAGCTTCCTGAAATAAAAATTATAACTTCTTAAAAATGTCTTATGTTGAAGAGTAATCCGCACAAATTCACATATCACATATCGTCATCATCTACACACCACTTTTAACAAATATAGAAAAATCACAAAGAAAATACTTTACCATTGTAATACATAGCAAACTTCACTCAAAGCTTATATAGGGACAATTCTTGAGTGCGACCATCGATTGCATCGAATCAGGTTTATTCCCACTCAATTATAGTGGCTTCAACAGAGAACATAACCAAAAAATTGAGTATAAAATAGTTCAGTTGGTTCTCACAATTGTAATGCACATTGTATGCATTTGATTACCAACAATTCACAACAGAAAATCTCGAATTTGACAGTTTCCTATTTTGTTTTGCCTCCAGTGCTCCTTTCTCCACAAAATTCTCACTTACGAGAATAATATATAATTGGTTGATGAGAGAAAACTAGAAAACGCAAGAATGTCATTACTTAACGGCTAATCAAATTATTTGCTCTCTAATTTTCGATCTTCTTTACCAAAAAGTTGTCAAAATTCCTACTTAATTTAAAGTGTAACGATAGGCTTTGAGCAGCACTAAGTGCACTTTTATTACAATATTTTTACCTTTGGAACAAAATTACATGCCACATCACTATGAATAATAACCATTCTTTAACTTTTATAAATCGTTAAATGCTCATATAACTAATTAGGCATCACTTTCACAACCCACCATCTATTCATAAATTCGTGGCGCGGGAAAGCGTGTAAAAAAAAAAAAAAATCATAATAATAATAATTTCATAACATACCAGAGGGAATGGATCCTTAATAACCATTATTCTCGCCACATCGCTTTGAACCATCGCGGGCATTTATTTCACCAACAACAACCGTCATCCGAAGGAGCAGCCAACAGCCCCTCACATCCCGTCCTTACAGCAACCACCAGCAATAGCTACAGTCATTGCTCTAGAATAGGAAGCCATCAAATTCTCCATAATAACCTTTGTTATTTTCTGTAAGTCTAAAATTTGGGCTAAACTTAGTTACATATCTCGTCTACAATTAAAAAAAAAAAGAATTAAGTTGAAGAAATGTCACAAACTCATCGCAAGTGTCAACAGAAGCGCTAGTTATAGCTTAAACCGAAATCCCGTGTAAAAAAAACAACAGTTCTTTTCTGTGTCTCGGTTCAAAACTGATTTATTTTAAAATGTTTTACAAAATGAAACTTATTACCTAAATACAAAAATGTTTATTCCATTGTTTTATTTACTTTAGTTTTATAAAATTCTTATTAACTTTCCTAGAGTTCGATAAACTTCCTGTTTATTACAATTTTACAATTAAAGCAATTTTAAAGACTTCTTATTAATTTTATTTATTTGAGTTTTAATTATTTTTTTCTTAAAATTTTGTGGTTTCGTAAATTTGTTGTTGCCTCATTGGTTTTGGTGGTGGTGTATGTGGTGACGTAACTCGCTCCAATAATGATGGTTAAAATTGACACTTTGACTCTGTCCTAATCAATCGATATTAGAAAAAGATAATCGTGAAGTAGAAGTATTTCTGCTATTCAATTTGTTCGCCCTGATTTTGTGCTATATATCTTTATTACCAAACCAAAATAAAGGTCCATAAAATATTGTCGTAGTTATATATATGTAGAATTTGATGTACATTTACTGGTTATTGCATTTTTGATGATAATATAAGTAGTGAATACCAGCCAATCATTCACATTAAGTACAACAACAACTACTACTTGAAATTATTCTCTACGAAACAAATTGATTTGATTTAGTAGGCCAATTTATACCTCCGATAAAACGAAGTGGCCATTCATTATATTCACCGTTTAGGCAAACTTATTCCATTGTCATTTGATTTTTCCCATAAAAAAATGGCGGAGGAGTTTATATTTGACTCAGACGAAATTTTTACATTTTTTCAAGGCTTTGATACAATTTCTAGCGAAGAGTATACCGATTCATTGTTGGAGATTACTCTTCAAGATCTCAATTACCGGTGGGCAAATTTGCAAAGATTTTATTGAACTCTATGCACAAAAAAAAGACTATAGCATACAAAATGCTTCCACAAATGCAAGTCGGCAACATTAGATTTACAAAAATCGCTTGCTATACCTCCTGATCCTACGCTGGTTGAACTCCTTGGACACTACCTCAGCTAAGATGCAACCTCCGGTTGCATAAAAGTTCCTCCGTTTGATACGGATATATTTTGTGGAGGGTATGAAGAATGGCCCTCGTTCAGGGACATGTTCACACTGGTTTATGTGAACCACCCAAAACTCTCTCCTGAGCAGAAATTATATCACCTGCGTCTAAAAGTAAAGGGACAAGCAGGAGGAATTGTTAAGAACTAGAAGCTGCTTGGAGAAAACTTCTCATTAGCATGGGAAACTTTAACATTCCGATAAGAGAACAAAAGGATCCTTGTAGGCAATCAGCTAAAGATCCTGCTGAGCATAAATCCCGTTCTTAGAGAAAGTAGTGAAGCTTTGCAGGAAGTCTAGACTACGATTAAAGCTCAAGAAATATCCATTTCCGGTTGATACCCTCTTCTGTTCAACAAAACTCCTACATAAAACGCTATAACTTTGGGAACAGTCTTTAAGATCCCATAAGGATCTCCCAAAATGGAAGCAGATGAATACCTTCTTGTCCAATAGGTATGAAGTAGTTGAGAGTTTAAACAGTATTCAAGGGGTCAAGTCAAACTCCAGAAGAAGAAATGACATCAACATTAGTACATTTAACATATAAAGCGTGCTTCAATTTCCATGTAAACTTTCTCAAAGGTCTCACGCTTTGAAAAATTTTACCCGATTTAAAAGTTTAGACCCGTCAGCTTGTAATGAGTTCGTTTTGAAAAATAAAATTTCCTCACACAGTCCGAAAATTCTAACTCCCAAGTTAATAACTACCTTGCACTTCAACTCAAGCACTAGTGTCGCAAACTACTTTCCATTTCACATCTGATTTAACTGCACACAAAAATACACTTCTCCCAACGGCTGTTGTATACATAAAACAAGCGGGTGAAACTTTAAAGTGCGAGCTTGTGTAGGTATAGACCAAGGCTCGGAAAGAACTTTTATTTCGAAACAGTTTCAGTAACGTATCATGTTGCCAACCCAAAGGAAAAAAATTCAAATTAGGGGCTTAGGAGGTAGCATTATCGCTAATTCTGCGTTATCTGCAATATAACATTAATTTCTGAGAAATTTAAGCAACCCCTTGATGTAGAAGCGATTATAGTACCGAAAATCACTCGATTTTTACCCAACTTTATTGTACTCGAACCAGACTGTAAGCATTTGGACTTTAGCGGTTTGGAACTAGCTAACCTAGCTCCTAGAAATGTAGACTTCTTGATAGGCAGCAATGTCATTCCCATGTTGCTTTTAGATGGCATTGAAAGAATCGGAAAATCGCTCTTTGCTCAAGCTACCATATTTGGTTGGATAATAAGTGGACCGGTTGTAACTGAAAGCGTCTCAGCGTCCTCTATCGAAACTGTCGTACCTGGGGAGAGCATTGCTAAACAATTGCGTCCATTTTGGGAACAAGAGGAACTAGGCGGTGAACGTCCAAGATGACGAATACTGCGAATCTTTCTTCAGAGAAACACAAATTCGAAATCAAGGTGGTCGGTACGTAGTTAGATTACCATTCAAACTCCTATTAGGGTTGTCACGAGATGCAGCTCTTATCCAATATATTTGCATTGATCAAAATCTCAAAAGTAAGCCTGAAGTTGCGAAAAGTTACCACAACGTTCTACAAGAATACTTAACTCTCGATCATTCGAAGCCTATTAGTCACACTGAGACTCAGTTTCGGTATTCATATCAGCCTTCACATCTTCCTCATCTCGCGATTCATGAACCAGAAAGCAAAAGTACGAAGCTAGGAGTTGTTTTCAATGCTTCTAAGAAAACAAGCACGGGTCGATCTCTAAATGATGTTCTCCATGTCGGGCCTGCTCTCCAGTCGGATTTAATGTCTATTCTCTTAAACTGGCGTTTATACAAATATATGTTTAGAAGGGACAATGAGAAAATGTACCGCCAAATACTTACCTGCGACGATGATACTATCAAAGTATTCTTTTCCGTCCCGATCCAATAAGTCCTATTAAAGATTTTGCTCTTAAAACCGTCACTTTTGAAGTAAACAGTGCTCTTTACTTAGCAATAAGAGTCTTGCTACAACTAGCACACGATTCCGCTGAGAAATGTCCACTGGCTGTACGCATTCTGCAAAAAGAAACATATGTGGATGACATTCTGCCTGGATCGCATGATCTCCATCCCACTTTGGATTCCCTTTGGCAGTTAAAAGAACTCTTATCTCAGCTGGATTTTCTCTTAAAAAGATCATTTCAAATTGTCAGAATATTTTGAAATCCGTCCCATAAGAAAGCGTTTTAGATTCCGATTTTTTGAGATTTCATGAGACAAGCTCATCAAAAACACTAGGTTTCCAATGAAACGAACTTCAAGATTGTTTCTCCTACAACGTCTTGCCATTCGAGGTAGCCATTTCTGTTACCAAACGTCAAATCCTCTCTGCAGTATCGAAGCTGTTTGATCCCGCTGGGTGGTTATAACCACCCGTAATCTCTCGTAATCATTCAAGCAAAGATGCTCCTACAACAGCTTTGGTTGGGATGAATGTCGACATCATTAAAATGGAACACGTTTGTTGAATCTATTCCGCATATCTCTGAAATCAGGATCCGTCGCTGGATGTCATTTGCTCCCCAGTATCGTAACCAAATTCATGGCTTCTATAACGCCTCAGAGAAGGCGTATTGTCCAACAGTTTTCCTCAGAATACAAACTGTAACCTCTGCACAATCCCATCTGTTTTTGTCAAAAAGTAAGGTGGCGCCAATTAATTCCCTAAGTCTCCCTAGACTGGAACTCTGTAGTGCCGTGATTCGTTTCACAATAATAAAGTATTTAACATCATATTTTCCTATTCCAAATTATGAACTTTATCTATGGAGTAATTCCTTTATCGTTCTCGGATGGTTACAAAAACCGCATAGTACTTGAAAAACATACGTGGCATACGTTCAGAAATCCTTAGAAATATTGGAAATACTGCCTGGCGCCAAATTCGGTCTGCCAACAACCCAGAAGACACAGGTTTCCATGACTGTAGTCCCAGAGATATCGCACTCAATAGCTTGTGGTGGCATGGGCCAATGTGGCTTCGAAACTCCCCCCAGGATTGGCCAAAATCCGTGATGTCCACTCATCATATTGCGTTCCGCGATCGAGAAATCTGAACGAGCATGCATAATATATAAGAACAAACTCTAATCCCAACTAATGGCCGCTCTGCCATTAGAAAGATGTACATTTTCTCCACCATTTTCAGTAACGGGAATAGATTTTGCAGGACCTTTCTCCACTAAGACCTCTATTTTACGTCAAGCCAAGTATCACAAGCGTTATGTTTGTTTATATATATGTTTCAGCACCAAAGCCATACATCTCGAATTATGTTCTGATCTCACCGCCATTTCATTTCTAGCCGCCTTCGCAAGGTTTACAGGTCGCAGGGGATTTTATGGATAGATAATGTCGGACAATGGCACGAATTTCATAGGAGCACAACGGGTTCTAAGTCTTGAATTTAAAATTTTTTTAAAAATAGTCTCTGAGGACATTTTCGCTAAATGCGCAGCTAATGGACTGCAGTAGTCGTTTATAACTCCAAACGCTACCCATATGGGAGGTTTGTGGGAGGCCGGTGTAGAGTCTTTTAAAACACATTTTCGAAATGTAGTCATAAATATACATTCGAAGAGTTCACAACTCTATTAACCCGAATTGAGGCTGTGTTAAACTCCCGTCGTCTTTCTCCAATGACTGACAATCTACACGATTTATTGGTTTCAATTCCTGACTATTTCCTACGTGGAGTGCCACTAGTAGCAAAGTAACAACTCCCACCCGACAATTTATCAATACTTGACCGCTGGGATAGGCTCAAATCCCTCCAGCACCAATTTGCTCGTCGTTGGAAGGACGAGTATCTGAAAGAACTTCAGAGCAGATATAAATGACGCGAAGATACGGTGGTAATTGGACAACTCGTCGTTGCCACGGACGATCTACTTCCTCCTTGCTAATGGAAACTCGGTAGAATTACATATGTATATCCAGGAAATGACGGATTAGTTCGTGTAGTGGATGTACGCACTCTATCTGGTACTATTACTAGACCTATTGTAAAGTTATGTGTTCTTCCTCATTAACCATCTCAGTCCCCACAATAATGTAACAAAGCGACGATGATGACGATACATTGCAGTGTCTGTATGATGTACAAACGGAATTCTTCACTAATAACTGCTATTGAATTCAATCGGTATAATTGGTTAAATGCTTAAATTAAAATTCTTATGTTCCACATGGCTCGATATGAGCATTGAGGATCGCCGTCGGAATGTTCGGAGATTCAACTACTGTAGGAATTGTTTGGCACGTTCCCATAAAACGCCTGATTGTATCTCGGAAGGCGTGTGCCTCCGCTGCAGCAATGAACATCACACCATGCTGCATTTATCAGTACATAAAAGAACGGGACTTTCTGAAATGCAACATAGCTGACATGTCCCAGTTACATGGCAGCAGTGGAAAAGTCGGCAACAGAGAGAGAAAAGGCGCCGACAAATTCAGTAGCATCAGTATTCGGATAGCAATCGCGTTGATAGCTAGTTTAAAGAATCAAGAAATAGTGCTAAACAAATGTTAAAGGTGGCCCTGCAAGCTCTGAAACAACTCAATGAGGCCAAAGCAGCCCAGTATGTTGAACGGATTACATACCGTTCAATAATTCATTTTTTATTCTTATTAATTGAACTATATAATTTGGTAATATGAATTTCCATACCTTTTTTGAATTATAAGTCATACATAATACAGTATCTAGATGTACGAAATGCATTGCACTTTCATACTTATTCATACTACCATGAATTGTAATATTATTTTCTAGCCATATGGCAATTATTGCTCTTTATCTTTATGTGATGACTTTAGTTCTTTGCTGAAATTAAATTTCAAATTTAGCCAAGGCTCCCTTTAATAATAATAAATAAAGAAACAGTTCAGCAAGATATTTGCCATTGTTTACTTAAGACTCAAAGTTAATCACTGCCGTTTCCCTAAATTATAGGTATATAAGCTTCGCTGGAATACCAAACTCGGACATTGCTTCGCATAATTTTTGTCGTTCCAGGATAACGAGTGCAGCTCTGTAGTCCAACAATAGGTGCTATGAATCGATCTACTTTTTCGAATAGGCTTTAGTATGTCGAATTAAGAAATTCTGCATGCACATTATCAGCAAATCGCCACCAGATGCATTCTTGTTATTCTTAAGGCATGATATCACTATTCAGATTCCATTTTTACTCCTGTACTGTCATCTGGCATTACAAGTTTATGGAAGTGTTCTTTCCTTAATTTCGATACACTTTACATATTTTTTACCAGTGTCGCTTTTGTTTGACCAGTTTTTAGGTTCCAATCTATATTTAAGGATTTTCCATTCCACAGTTTATTTTTTTGCAATTTTGTAGACTCCGGAATAAATGAAAATCTGACTGGAACCAGGTTGAGGCTAACCGAGCAATCTTTAATAATAAGTGTGAGATGTAGCGTCGTCGTGGCGGTAAATCAAGCCTTTTGTGTTTTACAAATCAATTATTGGCAACGTATAAACTTCAGTATTTATGGGTTGCTTTTTTGGCTGTAATTCAAGATAAATCGATAAATCCATTTAAGTTTTGAGGACATTTTGACATTTTGATGAAGTTTGAGCGCGTTCATCTTAACTGAACTAGGAACTCATTAAGTTGACATTGTTGGAAAGAATCCATTTTTATATCCCCAGTGATGATGCGTTTCAAAAAGATAATTTTGGTTACGCTTAAGCAATAAATTTCAAGTGCTTATCCGCTTTGTAAAAAAAATTGTAGATTAAGCAAGTGACTTAGTGACAAATCCTTCGTAAAACAAAAATTTTTCTATATCAGAAAGTAACCCAAATGGTTTTGTTATACAGAACAAAATTCAGAATTATGTGATGAGACGTTAAAGCAGCTCTAGAAGCTTTCGTGAGAAAAATACTGCGTGAAATATATGTACCCGTCATATGTTAAAGAGAAAGTCGGCGTTGTATGAAGTATAGTATTATAAAAATCTAGTTGGCTGGGCCAGTAAACTCCTTTCGCCAATGCATAAATGGTTATAAGCGGCCGTCTTTTATTTGGATCTTTATTTTTATCCATACTTTTTTAAATATATATTACATATATATTGATTTTACTTTGCAATTGCTTCATTGTATAAGCCTGCTTTAGAAGGGTTGGATTAACACGAGAAGGTAAGTTTAAAATAATCACAGAAATGCTTTCATTCATTCCCAAAACCTCACTTCTTATGTTGACAACAAGTTGTTGCTTTTAAAATATAAAATTTTTTACTTGAATAATTCTGCTACCAAAAAAAGAGTGATGTCAGTGTCGACCAATTTGAATGTATGGAAATTAATTCTACGTCGTTTTTAATTGAATCTTATCCAAAATTCGTTTTAGGTTACTTGACCGAATTGACAACGCGTTTTATATTTGTTGTTGCATATATCGAGTTGTTCGGAAAGTTCGTTCGGTTGGTTCGTTAATTCACCGCACGCCACTTCTCATGAAGTAGAGTTCCTTCAAACACTGTCCTAACTTCCTCCCACGCTTTCTTTACACTGTTTACTGTTGTTTATTTGTGTTCTCGTTTTAGTCGTGAGTGGTTATAGCATTTTAAAAAAAGTTTTAAAAAGTGGAAAAAAGCGAAAAATAGCATTTTTGGCATATTACGCTGTATTATTTTCGAAAAGGAAAAACGCCGAAAAATAAAGTCTGCTTATGAAAAAAACGGATCAAATGAAAGAACTTATCAGAAATGGTTTCAAAAATTTTCTACAAGCGACTTATTCGTAACGGACGATCCCAGATCAGGACAATCAAAAAAAAATCGTTTCCGAGGAAGTGAGAGATTTGATTATTGTTAATTCCCGTGCAACAGTTAGGTGAATAGCTGAAATAATCAAAAAATCAATCTCAGCCGTTCACGGGGTCATAAAAGAGTTCAGCTATGTGAGTAACCTCGATGTGTGGGCACCTCATTCTCTCACCTGAATCGCGTTGACGTTGCGATAACATAAGGACAAGAAATAACAAGACACTATTTCTGAAAAACCTCATCACTGGGGATGAAAAATGATAGTCTACAACAATACAAAGCGGAAAAGACCATGGGAAGGGATCAGGGAAACCAAATGGGCCCCCTTAATCCGTATCTAAATTGGACCTTCAGCCAGGAAGTTAATGTTGCCAATTTGATGGGATGTCAAAGAGTAGTCTTTTTGAGCTTCTCCCAATAAATCAAACGATTAATGCGGATTACTTTACCGCACAATTAGATAAATTTAAAACGGCATTGGAAGAAAAACGACAGAGGCTCATCAATCGGGGAGACATCATCTTCCATAATGACAACGCCCGTCCTTACACTGCCTTTCAGACCCGTCAGAAACTGTCAGAGTTTGGGTGGGAAGTTTTACCTAACTCACCGTACTCCTCAGACCTCGCCCGTCCGTCTAGCACCTATTTTGCAGTCTGAGCAACCACTTGAAGGATTTGAATTTCCATAACGACGAGGAAGTGACAAATTCGAATGAACGCTTTTTTTAGAAAAACCACGTGAGTTTTATGAGAGATAAGTTAAAAAGCTCTCAGAGAGAGGTGGGAAGAAGTCATTGAAAACGGGGGAGCTTAAATAATATATTAAAATAATAAATTCATGTACATAAATTTGTAAATGAATTTCTTTTAAAAACCGAAAGAATTTTCCGAACAACCTGACAATAAACAAACGATCAACGACTAACCAAAAGCTTTGGTGAATTGGTTTCGACAAACTTCCACAATTGAACTGATTACAGTATTCTCTAATATTTGGTGAACAAGAGTGCATTGGCTATACACGAGTGCATACATGGACATAGAACGCAACTTTAGTGGTCGATTAAGGTAAAGACAAATAGAAATCTGATGATATAATCATATACGAGTACTTGCACAATATACTGTCATCCAAAGTATGTAAAGCTTTGCTTAGTTTATTCTAAACATGTGATAATTAAAAAAAGTCATAGGTTGCCAAACCAGGACTACACAGTAGACGGATCATCAGTGTCGCCGTGTGCGATATTAGATATTATGTTAACATATTTTTATAAACAAATTTGTCGAAATAATTGGTGAAATTCATTCAGAACTCATTGTCATCATGTACTATACTTAGGACACTGAAGCAACATATAGGTTTCTCTATTTAGTGGTTTTAAAACCGCCGGTCATGCAAGGCTGTCAGCTGTTAAGTACCTGCCATCTGAAATGTAATTTTTTTAGGGAAATAACCGAAGAGCGCGTAAAAATAGTTAAAACTTACTACAAAAGTGGTGATTCAAACGTGGGCTTTTAGTTGAACAAAATTTTCTTCAGCTATGAAGTTCATTTCTAACTCGATGGTTACGTCAACAAGCCAAATTATCGTATATGAGGCTCGGAGAACACAGAAGTGATTGTGGAAAAGCCATTGCTTCCGGAAAAGTGACTGTTGGGTGCGCATTATGGTCTGGAGGTGTCACAGGGCCGTATATTTTTGGAAAACTATCTCAAAAGAGGCGGTAATTTAAATGGAATTTCGCACATAATGGTAAGCTCCAAGCATTAGAATGAAATAAAAGTTCCATCGGAATCATAGCTTTATGTGTCTTATTTAACTTTACTTCAAACCGAAAAATAGATAACTCTATGTTAACTTATTTCTAAATTAACATCGAAAATATAAATTTTTCTTCCGTTTTGCTGATATGGGTCTAATTAATACATTAGAATTGAAAACGTCCCCAATTGTTACAAATACTTGATCGATTATTGATAATTTGCTCACAATAACTACAAGAAAAAAACATATGAGCTAAGTAAAGTACTCGTACACTTTGAATTGTAAGTAGATAAATGAATTATTTGGTCAATTTGCACAGATTATCAATGTTAACTTCATTACTTATAACAATGGAATTTTACAAGTGTTTTATAATTTCGTACAAGTTAACCCATATAATGAATAAAGCAAACGCTGCCAATATGTGTTTGAACATTTTCTTTTAGACCACTGTGTCATTGAATCTGATTATCGAAATTCTACATGTAGATTTGTGCATTCAACATGAGAAGTCACGAGTTTTCCAAATTATGAGAACGCAGATACGTATTACGTAAATAGAACATACACAGCTGGCTGCACTTAAATTAAAAACAGAAAATCAAGTAATTTTTGTTTCGCTTTCCCACTACTGAGAACTGAAAAGTTCAGAAAATAAATATTCTCATGATTAAAAAACAGGATTTTTAATTTATTACTAACTACGTTTGCTAAGTTTACTGCATAAACTTCCATTCTTCCCCATTTTGCTATGCAAAACATTATCTTTAACTTTAAGAAATGTATAATTTTTTTCCTAAAAAGGAAGTAGAACGTAACGTAACTGCGTGGAGCAAAGCCGAGTGGTCGCAAAGACGAAGGATATTCAGCGCAAGAAAAAGGAAAAGCCGAAACGGAAGGAAACAGGCGACTTTACGCAGTGACCGCTAAACAAAGTCATACAAATTGTTGCAAAGTTATTTAAAATGGAGAAAGAGCCTTCAAGGGAGGAGAGAGGAAAAGAGTTAGCACTCACAGAGTTAGCGAGCAGAACAGAACAGAGATCCTGAATATTCGCTGGAGTTGTTGATGTGTGTGGGCTTTATAAATCTAGCAAAAAACAGTTTATTTGTAAATGTATAGAAAAAAACCCAGCAAAGTACACAAACCACTCACAGCCAACAAACACTGTCGTCGTCTAACGACATTTAACATGTTCAGCAAGAAGAACAACAAAACCCATAAAAAGGACATCTTTGCAAAAAAAAAAAAAAAAAAAAAAAAAAAAAAAAAAAAAAAA
>JAHXMU010000808.1:533502-561719 GCA_019455685.1 Philornis downsi
AAAAAAAAAAAAAAAAAAAAAAAAAAAAAAAAAAAAAAAAACAGAAGAAAAAACTAGAACCGCAAGAATCTATTTTTGAACGTTAGTGCCATGAGCACTCCTGACTCCAAGTTTCACAGCATCTCTAGAATAGGTTGCAAGAGTGTAACTTTTGGCAATTTTTCAGCAAGCATTTAAATTTAAGACCATTTTCCCCTATCCTCTTCATTTTTTTGTGTATATTTTGGAAGGGTAAAAGAGCAGAGAGGAGGGGGGAAGTTCCTCCCAAACGCATCTTATGCCACATAAAGCAAACACACAGAAAAAGCATAAGGTGGTAAAAAGGATTACATTGGCAACTACCACAGCACCGAGTCCCCGTAAAGCTTCTCAACTATATGCCTTTTCCTCTCTGCGCGGAAAGGTCTAAGCATGGTATATCTAGAATCCAGTTTCTTATAACTGGGATTGCGTATCATAATGAAACCACAACACGCAGTATGTATGCCTTTTTTTGGAGATTCTTTAATTTTATTTTAGAGAAAGGATTGAGTGTTGTTACATGATTCCTTTTTAAATAGTAGTACAAGTTCGTCGTTTTGCATTGAAAGAAGGCTTTCTGGTATTTCCTTCGACGTTGACAAATTTTGAAGTGAGCCTAGCTCATGCTAGTGTATGGATGAGAAGAGCCTTAGCGAGGGGGAAAGAGAAGTCACATGGAGGTGGTTTTATGGCTTACTGACATGTTGTGAATATATACATCTGTGCGTGTGTGTGTGTGTGTGTGTGTATGTGAGAGTGTGTTTTGTTGTACTTCACTTGGTAACAGCGTCATAAGTAAACAAGTTGTGTTATTTGTAAAATAAACTGGCATAAATCCAATACAACACATGAAATTGTGCTCTGATTTCTCTATCCTATATCTGGAATGCAGTGCTTACGAACATCACTATGGCAGGGTGGGTAACAAGATATTTTTCTTCTTTTTCGAAGTAAACTCAATCAGAAAAAACCAATATGACATATGGCACAAACACCAGCAACATCAAATATTTTACAACGAACATATCCTTAATAATAAATCAGCACCGCCGTAGGGTGGCGTTGAAGTGTTGTTAAGCTTACAATCTTGTTAATTAGTCTCATCTAGCCTAAGCAAGAAAAGGTGTAAAAATGTGTTTAAATATCAATTCACGTTATAAATTTTAAATAGAAACTGCAATAATCTCTGAAAGTGATTCATGATAACATGACATGGGATTGACTTGAATTCGATTTTATTATTATAAAGGATAGAAAATGTTTTAAGATATTTTAATTTTGATTGGCACTGAATAACAAAATGATATTTTTGTGTAGTGCAGTGGAATTATATATAGAGATAGAGAGAGAGAGAGAGAGAGAGAGAGAGAAAGAGAGTACTGCATGCTAAAAATTATTTAAATGAAGAATGAAGAATCGAAAACTGAAAGATAATTCTGGTTAAAACAAATAAAAGTTAAACTAAAAAGAACTACGATGGATAATCATAAACATAATGGATAATCATAAAGATAATGGATAATCATAAACATAAGAATTGTTGTCACTAATTTGAAATATAATGATATAATTGGTATATATTTTCCGGACTCTCACTTTAAATTTTCACAGTAACTACATTAATGACAATTTTCTTGATAGTGTACAAAAGAATACGCACCAAATTAGTAGCCATTTCCAAATTGAAAACGTATTTTATTCAAGTATTTGGTTGAAGTAGCAGTCAAATCACTCACAAGGATGACACGTTTCGAACTATGTGACAAGTTGGTCTTCAGAACACTGTATGACTGACGGCTTATAGACAGATTGTGCACAGGTAAATTACGTTTCACCCGAAAATATGCAGCTTTTTAATTATTGAACTTCTTCCATTACACCAATCAACCATGAGAATTAGAAGGCTGCGTTTCTTAACAAATTACCATTTTTTACCACATGCCTATTTGGCATAGCTTTTTCCGGGGTGTTTTATCACTTTATGAGATGTATTACAATTTTTTGCTTTCGGCGGTATACAAATAGTGCCAATGACATTCACGGAGTGCTTTTTGTTTATAGTGACCACGTTAATAATAATTTTCTTGAGAGTATACAGATAGTACACATTCCCAAATTTTCGGATGTCTTAAAACGAAAATCTATTTTTACATAAACTGTTTATGTAAAAAAACTATTTGGAAAGAAATTTTTTAAATTCATATTTATTTTGTCACACCTCATGATTAATGGGGACGGTCCTAAAACTAGCCGAATTGACGTATTGATGGTGCCCCAGAAGTTGAAAAGAATTACTTTGCTGAAAAATCGCAACATTATATAACATATGTTTTAAGTTTTAAAGTAAATTTGCGAACATGAAAAAAAGTTGGTCACCGTTATGTAATTCAATATTTCTATTTGAAATGTCTCAGTCTAACCAATATTGAAGCCGAACGAGATTCTACTATGGAGTCTGAGGGAGTCTGCTCCTTTATTTACGACTGTAAAATAATGGGTAGCAGAGTTTAAACAAGGCCGTACGAGCTGCCAAGACGAACACCGTAGTGATCGACCAATTGAGGTGTCCACGTCAGATAGTTAAGACGGTTAAAAAAATCCACAAATGGTATTGAATGAACATCGGCTGAAAGTGCGTGAGCTAGCTGAAATGTCAAGCATTTTAAAAGTGCTATAAATCATATATTGACCGAAGGTTTGAAGTTGAGATAGCTGTTCACAAGGTGGGTGTCGCGCTTGCTCTCAGTAGAGCAAAAAGAGCATCGTGAAGATATTTGAGTAGTCGTAGAGTGTTTGGCGATGTTTCAACGCAATAAAGGTGAATTTTTGCGTCTATTTATAACTATGGATGAGATATGGATCCACCATTTCACACCTGGGACGAAAGAATAGTCAAAGCAGTAGACTGGAATTAGAGAATCGTGTCCACAGAAGGCGAAGACGGTTCCATCTGCAGGCAAGGTCATGGTATCTGTTTCTTGGGATGTGCATGGGAATATTTGTATCTTCAGAAAGGAAAAACAATAAGCGGCGAATATTATGTTAATTTATTTTAGCGTCTAGGTGATTAAATTATGGAAAAAACTCCCACATTTGGCGAAAAAGAAAACGTTGTTTCATTAAGACTGTCCTCCAATTCACACTTTCACTATTGCTATGATCAAAATTAATGAATTAAAGTTCGAATAGCTTCATCACACACCTTATTTGCCAGATTTAGCTTCTTCGGACTATTTCCTATTTTCAAACTTGAAAAAATTGCTTTTTAGGGCACTATTTTCAAGGATAGGTGCTAAATGGCGACTTCAGTCTGGCGAATCGGAACTGTATGAGATGCATTCCATACACATTATTCAGTTAACCTAACAGATTATTAAACGAATACGTCAAAAAGACACGATTTTGCCTGGGAATTGCCTTTTTTTACATAGAAATATTAAAGGCTATTTTGCAGTTTTCATGACAACATTTTTTTCTGAATAAGTGATTTAATTTGTGGAAAGGCATTTAAACGCTTCCGTGAGAACTTCGTTGCTATTAACATTAGGTACAAATTTCTCAGATCCTGACAAGGAAAAAGATGTATTCACTTGGAGATGCAACAGAAGCGTATTATCCTGTTTATGATGGAATAGTATCCTTACGATAGATTAAACTCAGAAATATAATGTAAAAAATATTAGCATTGACTTTTATACCTTCCCCCAAAGAACGACATACCTTCATCATTTGATATGGCAAAAATATAACACCCAGATGCAAGCTTCTAAGGTTCCAAATATTTTTGAAAAAAACTGCGTTTCATAACTGTCATAATTCTTTATTTTTTTCCCCCTTTAACTGCTAATTCGTAGACTGCAGAGGACTGAATTTTTGTGCATTACTTTGATCAGTAATATTTCGTATTTAAAATCAGAGAAAACCTCTCATACGAATGACCGATGCAACATATTTATTCTTAGGTTCATATCTTCTCTACCGTTGAATCAGAAGTTCGTTCGTTCAGAATGAAAATAAACCATATTGCCTTCTGACACTTCCCATATAAGTTGGAAAATTTTCTGAAATTATTTTTTTCCTTGTATATCCTAGTTTGTAAACTGCAGTAACTTCAATTTTTGTTCACTATGTTAACTTATAATTTTCGATAAAACTTGAGAAAATCTATCGAATAGCGATGCCTCTTTTGGCATCTCTCATGTAAATGACCGATTTAAAACATATAAACTTAGGTTCATATCTTCTATACCATTACACTAAATCTGGTAAAATTAGCGAACTTTAAGCTAAGATAGTGAACGAGAATGAAATGCTCTAAATTGCCCAGTGCCATTCGGCACCACCGATATAAATTGATGGAATTTCCAAAAAAAATTCAGTTTGTCTCCAGTAACTCCATATTCGAAGGGAGCAGCAATTCTTATATTCTTAGCTGTACACCTTTTAGACAAATTTGGCACACGTCATGCGCTTAATAAACCATTCGATTGCATTCCATATAAATTGGATCATTTAGTGAAATTTAATTTAACCCCTGCAGTAACTTTTGTCAATACCATTTAATGTAAAGCTTGTTAAAATGTGAAAAAAAAATTATGGTACCTCCCATAAAAATTATCTAATTATGTGGGTTAAACTGAATTGATGCCTTACATTCAATTGTGCTAAATGCATTATTGTGCATTAGTTCAGAGCATTTGCTGATAAGATTCTAGCGATTCTACCGATTTACCACATGTGCCTTCTGCCATTCCATATGCAATGCAAAGGGATGTTGGAAGAAGATATGTATAAGTCAATTCACCTGACCCAATTTCTGTACTAGTTATAAAATGCTCTGTTCTTACGTATATTTACTTGCCAACTGAAATAAGCGTGCATGGTTGTTGGAAAATATCCGCGAACTACTCGATTGGTTCGATTTTATATACCCCTTTCACGTTGATATTACTAATATAGGGTGATTCATTTTTTATTTTCAAGTAAAGCTAAATAAAACACACCTAAAGCTATGATTTCGATGAAGCTTTTATTTCATTATAATTCTTGGACCTTGTCATTATGTACGAAATACAATGTCATATAAATGACCCAATGGTTTGAGTTAATTTTCGAAAAAATACGACCCAATGACTCCTTCAGACCACATAGCGCGCCAAACAGTCGCTTTTTCCGGATGCAATGACTTTTCCACAATCACTTCTGGGTTCTCTGTCTTTCATTGTTAAACGATGCATATTCGTAAATGGCAAAAATTTCACTAAATAAATAACACTTCAGATGACAGATATTTAACAGATGATAGCCTTGCCAGACCAGCGGTTTGGAAACCACTAAATGGATAACCCATACAAGCTGTTATAACATTATTTACTCAATCAGCTATTTTATAGAAATTGTTCATGATATGTTATGTGGTCCACCGTGGAGAGATGGAGTTCAAGCGACTGTCTTTCGCTTCTCCTATGCTTCTTTGAACTGGGAGTCACCTCCATATGCTGACGACAACTTTGAATAGTTGAATACATTAAAGTCTCGTAAAAGCTTTTATGGACTGACGTTTGAAAATGTCAATAAACAATGGATCTGTTTTTATTTATTTATTTATATAATTTGGTCTATGGAACAAATTTCCCTCCAGACTAGTTAATAATATGACAAAATTCAATAATTTTATCATGTTAAATACATTACCTTTATATATTTAAAAACAATATGATATTTCGTTTAATTATATGAACACTGGTGGAAAAATCTACTAAATTAAAAGGATTATTAAAATCGCAGCAAATTCTTCTAAAAGGATCGTCATTAGCGTAATTTTGACGAAAATATTGTGTATGAAGCAGATTATAATTTCGAGTTGACCGTCTGAGAATATTGAAGTATAAATTTTCCAGAAGGAAGTCCGAGCAAACATCGCAGTTAATTAAATTTATCAGAAGCGTCACATTTAGCGTAGTTCTGCGACTCTGCAGTGCTGGTAAACCGATAATAGTAAGCCTTGTCTTGTACGGTGGTAGGTTTATGTAATTATGATCATAAATATTACGTAGGCAAAACAGTAGAAATTGTTTTTGAATAGATTCAATTTTATTATTATAAATATTGTAATGAGCATCCCAAATAATAGACCCATATTCGAATATTGGTCCTACTAATGACGTGTATAGTTGTTTCGTAATATTAGAATCAGTGAACTCTTTGGCCCATCGTTTGAGGAATGTAAGTACTCCTCGTGCTTTATTGCGTGTCATAGTAATGTGCTGAATAAAGTTTAATTTCGAATCAAATAGAATACCCAGATCTAAGATAGACTCAACTGATTCCAATCGATAACCGTTTTTCTAGAGAAATGCATATGTTCACATTTCTTAAGATTCAACTCCATTAAATTTATATAGCACCATACAAGAAAGCTATCAAGATCTTGTTGAAGAAGGCTGTGATTGTCATTCTATTTACATATTTGAAAATTTTTTAAATTTTTAAAATAAAAAGCGTTTTTATTCACGCTTTTTAGGTCCAAAATGGCTGCTTTGGGGAACTCCTGATTTTGCATTCATGTATTTGGATAATGCAGTATTGAAACATATGCGCTGTCGTCTACGAGTTAAGTAAGATTTAATCCAGCTCAAACAGATATTTGCAAATCCCATTATGTTAAGTTTTTTAAGTAATAATACTTGACTGACTTTGTCAAAAGCCTTACTAAAATCCGTATATATCACGTCAGTATGTTGACCATTTATAAATCCATGGTTTACTAAGGTAGAAAGTTGAAGCAGATTTGTAGTCGTTGAGTACCCTTTACGAAAACCATGTTGATAAAGTGACATTATTAATGAAACTTGATGGCTGAGTAAAACGGTGATACATTTTTCAAAAAGCTTAGGAATGACACTTAATTCTGCTATACCTCTGTAGTTTGCTATATTTGATTTGCTTCCTGATTTAAATAATGGAATAATGTACGACTCCTTCCATAGATTAGGAAAATAATCATATTTTAAAGATATGTTAAACATGATATTTAGGGAAACTGATAAAGCATGACCTCAGTTAATAACTTAGTAGCTAGGAACACCATCCGGGCCACAGCTAAACGATGATTTAAAGTTTTTTAAACTATTTAAAATTTCACTTGTGGATACAGGTGGAAATGCTACTGATTCCGATTGTTTTATGGTAAAGGCATAGATCGATTTGTCATATTGGGCATCAGAATTAGTGGTTCCAAAAAAGTCTGCGAACATGTTACAGATAACTAATTCATCACGAGATTTCTGATCTAGATAATTCATTATAGTTGGGTATCCAACAGTTTTCCTTTTTGAGTTTACAAAATTATAAAAGGATTTTGGATATCGTTGAAAATTTAATTTCATGTTATTCATATATTTAGTATATAATTTGGTGTTAAGAGAGTTGTATTGGGCACGTACACTTGGGTATTTTCCGTAATCTGTAGTTTCTATATATGTCTTGTATCGTTTATTTTTTAAATTTTTAAGTCGAGACAGCTGTTTAGAACTCCATGGAGGGCCAGAATATTTTTTTGCAGTGATTTTCGGTACACAAACATTAATGTAATCAAAAATGGTATCATAAAATAAATCCACCATTGCATTTATTGAAACAGAGGAGCCATTCGTTATTGATAACAACTCCAACCAATTCGTACTATACAGATACTGGTTTAACGCGTCATATTCTGTAGGTTTAAAACAATAAGTTTTACATACTTTCTCATTTATAGTAGTTTTATTGCTGGATGATACAGAAAAACTTATTTCAATTGTTGGTTGATTTGTGTTCTCTGGTATAGACACTGGATCAACAAGTTCTAAACTAAAAGCAGCTGGTTCATTTGCAAACACAAGATCAAGAATCCTATTATCCCTGTTTTGAATTCCACTAATTTCATATAGGTATAAGTCTGACATACGATTTATAACATTACCATTCCAATCTATCCCTTCAGTTGGAATATAATGAAAGGATTCACTTAAATAAGTCCACATGATTGAAGGTAAATTAAAATCACCAATTACTAACACCTGTTCTATGTTTGATTTTGATGTAACTTTTTCAATATGTTTTATAAGCTCATCATAAATCGATTGAAAAAAATAATCACATCTTGTGTAAAACCAAAATAATCTAAGTACAATTAAGATAATTTAGAGTTTATTCCTCGAACATTTTGATATAAAAATGTTATTTGCATTTCAGCCAAAAAATTTTGACTTTGTTTCTTGAATGGTGTTGGTTGCTAATACGCGACCCTTTCTATTACCAGTCTATTTTTCCTTTTTAAAGAGGGACGATCTGCATCTCTGCAATCATGATTAATATCAATATCATTTAAGTTCAATCTTTCCTTAGTTTTTATACAATTTATACATTTGATAAAATTGTTATTACATTCTTTATAAGAATGGCCAACTTCACTACACACGGCACAAATTTGATTGTCATTTCTACAATGCCTCGACATATGATTATATCCCCAACACCTATCTTAATCTTAATACTTTACAGCTTTCATACGCTGCATATCTATTCCACTCAATGTTGAGTTTCTTCTTGGAGATGAGGCCTTCACCACTTATATTAATTGTCGCATTAAATTGTCTAGGATTTTTATAAGATCGAAAAACTTTCATCCACTCCAAATTTAATATTATTTTGTTTTCTTATAGCCCGACCACTGTATTTTTATCCAATTCCTCACTCATGCCGGTAATTAAAATACTTGGTGTTCTCATTTTTAGAGCTCGCACCTCGTATTCATTTCCCATTTTCTCCTTTATTTCATTCGTCAACACATCTCGATCTTTTTCATTTTGACAGCTTATAGCTACTACTCCCTCCGTTCTCTTAGTAATTCTCTCCACTTGCATATTTAGGGCTGACGGTTTAATTTTTTCTCTTACTTCTTTCTCAGTTATTTCACTGTTTTGTGTATTTTTCGGCACATTTCTCTTTGATTTAAGTTTACTTTCGTAGGTTTTGTTACCTTCGTTTAATAGTTTTTTATTGAAATTTTTGTTTTTCTTTTGTTTCTTTAAAAGCTTGTTTTATTTCATTACACATTTCTAAGTTTTTTTTTTTTCAACAATTGTATTACACATTTCTTTATTACTGTTCTCAAATTCTGTTTTTAGGGTTTATCAATTGTTTTACATTTTTTATTAACATATTCTAGTTTATTTATTCTCTGTTCATATCTACTTTCAAGTGCTTCCAAAAGCTGTTTCATTCCACGCTGTTCATTATGTTTGAAATCTGTATTGAATTCAAGCTTATATTCCTTTGATTGTTGTATATTTTTTCTTAACACCTCTTCAATATTATTGACATACTGTACACAGTCATCACAAATAAATCTAAAAAAGTTTTGTTAATTTAAAATTCCAATTGAATATTGGTCAATAATGAAACATTTTACCGCGCTGTGATATATCTTTCCACATATTCCTTCGCATTTAATACCACTTTCCCCCCTTATTGAGGATTTGCATTTGCTACATTCAGCCATCGCTGAAAACAACAGTGTTTAGTGAATTTAAAAATGAAATACGTACAAGTGAGAAACTCTCTCATATTTCATTCATGGAATTCAAAAGAGGGAATCAGTTTTCCTTGTTTTGTGTTCATGTTACGGTATAGTCCTTTTCAAGGTCGAGAAAAACTGTAGTATCCATATTTGTAGTCTTCATATTTCACCTATATAATTTATCTATTGGCAAGTATTACAATTACTTGTGAAAGATAAGAATATTGAGCAAACTTAGATATGTAAATGCTTTCTGCTCGATCTCAGCTATAACGAGAACTTGTTGGTTTTATTTTATATTAATGTTCGCCTTTAACTATTCTCAGAAAACTGTATTAAGTCACATAGTCCACTACATGGACTCAAGAAAATATCATCATTTAAGTTCTGCACATTATTGTCCATCCTGCAAGAGTTGGGACGGAAAAAAGATAATTTCATGTGGAAAGAATAGAAAAAGTGGCAAGTCATTGTCACAAATGTTTAATATTTAATATATTCATACATTGACGACAGCTAATCGTGCGATAAAACCAACATGCGAGTAAACATCAACCTGCAGAAAGAAGGGAATACACTCAAAGAAATTGTGACTTTTGGTGATATTTTCTCTTTCATTCTAGAGAGGAAACGTATTGGTCGGTATCGGTTTTATCGACAATACGTGTAACTGTTATTTAACATTCAACGGCCACGGCCGTTTAAAGTGGTATAAAATCCAAAGTAAAGTAAAGTGACTTTGTTGAGTGCTACTGCTACAGTTTCCACATTGGTTGTTAGAAAATATCTCGAAGATCTTCGGATATCCTTCAATTGTCTACATGAATTATATTGATTACGATGGTTTTGACAAATTTTGCTGAGTCTTGTTTTGGCTTTTTTAAAAAATGATATATCTACATAATATGTACTTTCGTTGTTTTTCGATATGCCACTCGCATTTCAATTTCTTGGAACGATCGGTTAAAAATCTGAGATAAACGAACGTGAAATCAGTGGAATTGTGTCAGTAGGAGATTTGGTAACTCAGATTTGGTTTATGTCAGTAATTAGTTAATGCGAGGCGAAATTACTGCAATTTTGCTGTTGCATATAAGCATTTGAGAACATTCACATTACCGTACTGGAAGAGCAAAAATTTTGCATAAGAATTGTTCGAAAAGCTCATCATAGTATAATTTTGTTATAATTTCAAGTGTATTAATGTAATCTGAATAAAACAAGAGATTCAAATTTATTTTTTGACAAACCTCCATTCTTTCTCATTTCTTTAGCTATTTTTTATTCAGTCGATTGTTGTTCCATACGTAACCACGTTATTAATCTAATACTCACAATGAAAATATAGTACATAAGCATTTAAAATTTGATCAAAAAGTAGTTTAAACAAGTGAGGAAAATAATTTAATGGCAAAAACTCAAAGGTAAAGCTACAGTAAACGGAACGGAAATGGAATTACAGCAACTGTCCAGTATTGTCCTCGACTGGATTTGCTAGGATAAATACATTAAGTCAAATGTTTCAAGATCTACAGCAAGTGGTGATAAACCCATGTACTGCAAGGGCGCTTCCAAGACTAGCGTAGTCGACGTATAGATGCTACCAATTTGATGGTTTTCAATTTCAAGACGCCACGTTGTTTAGTATATTTAATTGAGTCATCAGAAGTAAATGATTCCAGTAAATTTGTAAACATGAAGCAAATTGGTCGCCTTTATTCAATTCAATATTTCCATTTGAAAGGTCTCAGTCAGATTCTACTCTGGAGTTTGGAGGAGTCTGCTCCTTCGTTTACGGCTGTAAAATACTGGGTAGCAGAGTTTAAACGAGACTGTACGAGCTGCCAAGACGAACACCGTAGTGGTCGACCGATTGAGGTGTCCGCTCCAGAGAGTTAAGACGGTTAAGAAAATCCACCATCCATCATGATCGTCGGCTGAAGGCTCGCGAATTAGCTGAAATGACAGGCATTTCAAAAAGTGTCATACATCATATATTGACCAAAGATTAGAAGAAGAAAAGGCTGTGACAGGATGGGTGCCGCGCTTGCTTTGAATAGAGCAAAAACAGCGCCGTGAAGATGTTTCATTAGAGTGTTTGGCGATGTTTCACCTTAATAAAGTCGAATTTTTGCGTCAATTAATTAGTAACCATAGATGAGACATGTTCCTCGCCTTCACACTTGAGACAAAGGAACAGTCAAATCAGTGGAATGGAATGGAAGAATCGTGTCCAAGTAAGGCGAAGACTGTTCCATCTGCAGGCAAGGCCATGGCGTCTGTTTTTTTGGGATGTGCATGGGATTATTTTTGTTGATCATCTTCAGAAAGAAAAAACCGCTAACGGCGAATATTATGCTAATTTATTACAGCGTTTGGCGATGAAATTATGGAAAAACACACTCATTTGGCGAAAAAGAATGTGCTGTTTCATCAAGACAGTGCTCCAGTCCATACATCCCTCCACTATTGCGATGAATTAAAGTTCGAATTGCTTCATCACGCATCTTATTCGTCAGATTTAGCTCCCTCGTACTATTTTCTGTTTTCAAAAAGGCTAAGTGGTAAAAGATTTTTCAATAATGGAAAAGTGAAGTCTGTGGTTGACGGCTTCTTTAAGGAGTTTGACAATTCTTATTATAAACAGGGTATGGATGCTGTCACCGGAAAAAGTGTATCGAGGTAAAAGGACTCAACTCTTTTGTGTTTTCTTTGTTAGGTCGACTAGTTTTGGGACCGCCTCGTATCTTCGATTTGTTGACGTTTAAAATTGCCGAACCTCTAAGCTGTTCGTCGTTCTTAAATTTGTATTTAAAATTTTTTCCAAATGCATCTATGAGATGCTCCACAGCAGTTTCAGTTGTCTTTAGTCTTCTACCGTTCATTTTTAGCTCATGGGCTTTATCGATCACATATTCAAAAATTGTTATTCTTTTCGCTCATGTTAAAATATCGTTTTCAGTTTTGTTTTAGGAAAGAAGGATTCGGCAACATCTGGGTAATTGGCTTAATCCAAATTTGTAAAGCAGCCAAATACAATCTGAATGGTGGTTCAACTGTTTGAAACTTGACATAAACTCTTTAAAATATAAATTAAAAAAAGGCCAATTAATTTGCTATTATTCTATCTCTACCCATTTTGAACACAATGCCATAGACTTTTTTGTATTTGAAGACCACAATCTACATGGTAAGAACAAGCTTTTCTATTTTCGAGACGATTGTTATATTTTTGATTCTGTCTTATATATATTTCAAAGCCGGCTAACAGTGATTTCATATGCTAAATTATTCTTTGATATTTTCTATTATATGTCGGGTTGTATGCAGAGTTTATTACCCCGTTTTTAAAAGCTAGAAACGCCCATGCGATCTTTGCAAATATCTATGTCGATTTAACCTTATCGGTATGTTACATATGATCTATTGCCGTAGAGGCAATCTAATCACCGATCTAAAATTTAGCGCCTGTTAAACTTTGCCATTTACATTAATGAGATATGAATGAGTTTCCCAACTTTGATGATCTTTCATGTATTTTGACATCTACATCACACTGAAAGGGACATCCAGTGTAATGTAAGGAGCTTTTGCTAGATTTGTTCATCGCTCAACTACCTGAATTATTCATCATCAACTCGAGATGACCGCAATATCAGCCATTTTGGATTGTTAGTTTGTTTTTGACAGGTAAAAAGGTTAGTCGTGTTTTGGTGCGTTCTTCGAATTTTTACTATTCGAAAAAATGGATCAAAGAAACTGCATTAAGTTTTGTGTAAAAATGAAATTAAATGTGCAAGGACATTTCAAATGTTGGCTGTGGCGTTTGGCGAGTCTACTATGAGTAGAACACAAGTTCAATTGTGGTATAACCGGTTTACGGAAGGCCGAGAAGATGCCAATGACGATGCTCGTCCTGGTCGCTCGAGCACGCCAACAACCGATGAAAACATTGAAGCAGTTAAGGAAATGATTTTGGATAATCGTCGAATAACTAGTAGAGAGGTTGCTGATGATGTTGGCATATCGTTCGGCTTATGCCAAGCAATTTTTACGGATGTTTTAGGCATGAAACGTGCGGCAGAGAAGATTGTTCCAAAATTGCTAAATTTTGAGCAAAAACAACGTCGCTCAGGAGCTGTTGAACGTCGTCAACGACGATCCAGATTTCCTCAAAAAGGTCATAACTGGTGACGAATCATGGGTGTGAGACTATAACATTGAAACCAAAGCCCAGTCATCCCAATGGAAGCGTCCAGAAGAGCCAAGACAAGTCAAGTTCGGTCAAATGTGAAGGTTTTGCTCACTGTTTTCTTCGATTGCAATGGCGTGGTGCATCATGAATTCTTGCCAAAAGGTCGTACGGTCAATAAGGAGTACTGTCTTGAAGTTATGCGCCGTTTGCGCGAAGCAATTCGTCAGAAACGCACAGAATTGTGGAAAAGCCCATCATGGATTTTGCACCATGACAACGGACCAACTCACACATCGATGCTTGTGCGTGAGATTTTGGCCAAAAACAGAACCGCAATCATGCCTCAACCATCGTATTCACCGGACTTGGCCCCCGCTGACTTTTTCCTCTTCCCTAAACTGAAGACACCGATGAAAGGAAAGCGTTTTGTTACGATTGAGGAGATAAAAGAAAAATCGAAACAGGTGCTTTTGGCGATACCAAAAAGCGCGTTTGAGAAGTGTTTCAAAGATTAGACGAAACGCTGGCACAAGTGCATAATATCTGAGGGGTTCTACTTTAAAGGAAACAAAATAGAAATTGATGAATAAATAAATACTTTTTGAAAAAAAAATTGAAAATAACGGTTATTTTTTGATCACAAACCGTATGAGAAGGATTAAAGCTCTTAAATCCAGATCGCTGCAGTTACACATTTTGGAGTGGGTAAAATTTTCTTCAGTTTGTTCAACGTTGTCGGAATTAAAGAGAGGATAAAAATTTACCACAAAAAATTAAATGTGTAGTGTCGTGCAACACTATTTTATTTACAACTTCGAAAGAATTGACAAACAATTGCATTAATGCGTGTTAAAATCCCAGCAAGAAAAGAATTAAAACTACTCCAAAAGGGAGAACGTTTTTTTTTTTGTGTGCGTCACAAGTCCTTCAAAATTGCCTCCGAGTTATAAGGTGGTAATATTGGTGCGCAACTAAGTTTTCGGCGCCTTTTTGTTATTTTTTTTTATAAAAATGCAACTTTATTATGAAGTCATGTTTACAAATGATTCATTGAAAGTATTGCCCATCGCATCCGTCAAAACTCGAATTCTGTCACGGTAAAACTGTTCATTTTTTGAATGGAACTGCTGGTCAGTAAGACCGTGACCCATCGAACGGAACAGGTGATATTTGAACGGCGCAATATCTGGAGAATACGGCGGATAGGGTAAGACTTCCCATTTTAGCGTTTTCAGGTGGGTTTTAACGGGATTGACCACCTGAGGCCGGGCGTTGTCATGCTGTGGAACCACTTTTTCGTGCCTCTCCGCGTATTGTGGGCGTTTCTCGCGCAGAGCTCGGCTCAATCGCATTAATTGAAGTCGATGCCGATCCCCAGTGACGGTTTCGCATGGTTTCAGCAGTTCGTAATAAATAACACCGACCTGATACTACCAAATACAGAGCATAACATTCGCAGCGTGAATATTCGGCCGGGGCAACGACGTAGAAATATGACCGGTCAGCCCACATAACTTTGTTTTCTTTGAATTTCTGTAGTGAATCAATTGTTTACCACCCGCTAAAATACGTGAAGAGAACCCTACCTTCTTTGTCGCTGAAGCAGTTGTTCAGAAGCGAAAAAACGACGCTCACCGTCCCTTGGCTTCAACTCATAAGGAACCCAAGTTCCTTGCTTTGAATCATTCCCAACGCATGCAATCGCTTGGAAATGGCTTGGCGGGTGACTTCTAATACTGGATTCCTATCAAGCAATGCAATTGAGCGACTTCGAAGGATTTTCGTCTTCTTTGCGCGAACGATCGGCAACATCAACGTCTTTAAAGCGACGGAACCAATCTCGACGCGTTGTTTTACTTAAAGTAATGTCTCCGTAAACGTTTTGAAGCTCTCGATGAGCTTCAGCCGCCATTTTCTTTGATTGAAAAAAGAAAATCGATGCTTCCGCACATAACGATTTTTGACACAAAATCAAACATATTTACACAACCAAAAGATATATGACGTCAAAAGAAGATCACTATTGTGTCAAGTCGGTATGTTTACCATATGCCTAATCTGAACCCGTGACGTTTAGGTTTTGGTAGAATCGACTAGCACTTACAGCTGGCGCCATCTATTGGCAAACTGCGTAACTTAGTTGCGCACCTAATAATAATGTTATTTTTGAAAAACTAACGATTTGAATTTATATTTGAAGGAATGTTTGAAGTTACGAGTAAAACAAACTTGCAATAAAGCGGCATTAAGTTAAAAAAAAAAAAAAACAAATATTGACACTTAATATGAAGGTACCTTTGTACCTTGTCTGGAATTTGCTTCTATGATAACATAAAGTTGAATTCAGTTGAATGTGTGCAACATTTCTGAGGAAATATTGGATTTCCTCAAAGGGATTAGACGAAGATACGAAGCCCGAGGTTCATCACTATGTCAGATTTTTGGGCATGAAGTTCCATATTATATTGTCGACAACTTCAGTTACTATACGTAATCTCCACATGATTTTTTCTTTATTTGTTAAAAAAATGATAATTATAAACATTCCATATGACATTTTGTTAATTTTTTGACAAAGATCGCTCTTAAAAATATACACTTGTAGATAAGAAAAAAGAAAAGAATTCGATAAAATATATCGTATATCCCCTGATATTATTTATTGCACAAAAATATCTATTATTGTTTGCCCATTTTGGTGCAGATTTTTTTTTTTTGTAGTAAAAAATCATTTATGGAATGTATTATGTATTAGAAATGACAGTTTTGAATTGCCTTTGTGTTGCTTTAAAGTTTATAGAATGTTTTGTGAAACACAATCATTCAAAAATATCTTTGGTTGTAGGTAATTTTTAATGATATCATATCAATCACATCATGAAATTAAGTTTCTTATGAAGCCATAGTGAATGGGATAGCAGGCAATTATATTTACTTAAAATATCGTGGCTTTAAGCACTAATGCTGCATAATGAACATCAGTGATTTAAATCATTGCTTTTTTAAATTGTGGTTATTACAACCTGTTAAATGTCATCTAGACATTCCACTATTCTTTAAAAGTTATAGTTTTTTCTTGAGTGCATCATCCAAGCCACAGGATATCTATTCATCTAGATATTAGTTGTAATATCATTGAAATTCTATTACCTGTCAAAATCCAATGACGTAAAATATCGCACATTTTTATTAATATCATCTAATGACTAAACAAACACATTTCCAGACGCACACACACACGCACTCACCTACGTATGAACTCATTGACCTCTTGTGTGTGTGCCTGCAGGACAATGGATGAATGAATGAATGAGTTGGGGAGGCGCGTAGGCGTGCAATTGCTGATGTCAACTTAAGAAATTCCATGCTAGAAAACTATGACGGATGATTTCACAAATATAAAATTCTTATTAAATCGTGCAAGTTAAAGTGAAATGAATATTGATGTCATTATTATTATTAACAACAAATGTTCCATCGACTTCCTTAAACAAATAAATCATTTGATACCAGTCAGCTGGCAGCCGGTAGTTTTTGACCTGATGGAAGACTATGCTATGTCATGTCCCTGGATATGACCAAAATATGACTATTATAAGTTATTACTTTTTCGCATAAAGTTTATGGCAGAATAGCAAGAGCCGCAAAATAAAACTCATAAATTAAATTTAACTTTTGCTCATGGTAGGTTGAAAGGAGTTTTTAATAAAATTTCTCACGTTTCTTTGTTTGTTCATGTTTATTTTTGGCATAAAATGTAATGCCTACGTGAGCGAGCGAGAAATCGCTCAGTGGTTAGTGGCATTATGAAACTATTTTAGAACGGCAAACGTAACAAGCGGTTAGCCGAACGGACGGACTGGCCGACAGACAGACAACAAATAATTCATATATGGCTGAGCCCAGGTGAATGAATATAAAGCCGCAACAAATAGATGTTGAAAGCTATTATTAATAACATTTTGAGGCGTTCAGGTAATAATAACTAACGTGTCCAAACTACAACCAGACATCAGAACCACTAGCTAAGTTAGGAAGGCGTACACGCGCTTTTTTAAGCTGTTACACTCCCGTTTTCCGGAAAGGAAATAACATAACATGTGTGCGGTTTATTAGTCTTCCTCTCTGTCTTTTAGTTTGTACTTTAAGCTGAAATACTAAAAGTTCATTTAAGCTGGTCTGTCTCACACAGATATTGGGTCAACTACATGTAAATGCGTAAGTAAATGAGGTGTGTGTTTGTTTATAGATGATGTTTGATGTGCCTAAACTTCCAACGGTTTCAGCTAATAGAACTTAAACTGTTCATACAAACATCTGCTGTGATTTTGGACCCAGAAATTTCTAGTGAAGTAAATCAGGTTTCAAATTAACTTTGAAAAGATAATGGAAATCGAAACTAACTGATTAAGAAGATGTGCAGTTATTGCAAACAGTGCTAACATTTACCGCAGAGTGCGTTGTTAATGCCTACTTTTATAGCCACTTATGCACCTTGTTGCATCGCTCAATCCATAGTATTTAGTACCGCAATCCGTAGTATATGATATAAGCCGAACCTTAGTCGACTGTTCAACTTCTCTTTGTTGTTTTTCAACATGGTATTTTTCCGGCACACTGTATTTAGTTCAATAAAAAAAATTATAAAACGCAAATATTTATGTAACCCAAAAAAAAAAGGAGTCAATCATTATTGAACAGCATAATTTTTTATCTTCAACGGAGGCTCATACCACGTGATGCTATTATTGTGGTAATCAAATTACTTTCTTCTTTGTGACTAAATTTCGTCCATGAAGCGTCTGGCCGTGAACATTTTCCATTTTGTAGTCGCAGTCAATGCCAGCATTTTTTTTTTGTTTTAGAATCTTGAAAGATATATGTTAATACGGGATTCCGCCGGTATCATAGCACAACTTCCCTTATAATCGGCCTCACCGATAGCATAAGACGATCGCTAGGCAATAAGCGGGCTGGAGTGCTGGCTATTTTAGATCTCAGTAAGGCATTTGATTCCATAGATCAATCCATTCTCTGTGAAAAACTATACGCGCAATTCAATTTTTTTATTATTCGTGTAAATTGATTTCTTCCTTTCTGTCTGATCGTTTCCAATATTGTTAAACATGAAAATAGGTCTAATCTGCGTAGTATTTCATCTGGTGTACTTCAATGATCAATACTAGGTCCTATCCTGTTTATGATGTATTTAAATGATATTAACTTATGTGTTTTGAATTCGTGTCTCAGTATTTATGCAGATGATATCCAAATGTACATATCTAGTAATACGTGTTCCATTAACGACTCTATCTCAAGGCTAGACAGCGATATAGGCCGAATTTGTCTTTGGGCCTCGAGAAATAATATAACTATTAACATTGCCAAAACAAAATGTACAATTTTCCAACCTGGACGTTAACAAACTGTTATTGATCGTAACATTATTGTGCAAAATACTGTTGTCAGTTTTACGCCTTCGCTCGGTTTGAAATTGATCATAAACTAAAATTCAGCAAGCACATTTCTCGAATATGTTCAAAAATAAATTTTGCTTTGAGAAAACTTTACAATCTTAATGTTATTTTACCGGTTAACATAAAATATACTTTGGCACATGCTATTTTATTACCACATATCATGTATGGCGCAGAAATTTATCTCAGTGCAGACAGATCTCAACTGCATTGTCTTAACACATGTTTCCACAGGATCCTAAGATATATATATGGTTCCCATTGTGCCCGAGATTACCAAACCTATGAAAAGTACTTTCTTGGATGTTCCTTTCTATCCTTTTGAAGCTGAGATGCTTTTGTTTATTCTTTTGCATTATTAAGTTCAACCAACCGGCATATCTTGCATGCTGCTACCGATTTCTCTCTTCGAATAGAAACTCTCAAGTCCTCATGGAACGTTATTCTAGCAGCGTTTTTGAAAGATCTTTTATGGTTCGTGTTGCAAGGTTATGGAACAATTTGCCGGCTAGTTTAAAAAATTTCGCAGTCTCCCCCAACCAATTCAAGCAGAATCTGATGTGTTACTACTCTAATGTTTCATAATAATTGTCGGTACTAATATACAAAAATGTTCACTGATAATCGCCACTACCCTATTTATTTATTTCTTCTGTTTTTGTGCGATCAAATATTTTTGGAAAAATGTGTGTTAGGGGCTTTTAGGGATTACATCTATATTTTTTTTTCTATTTTTGTTTATGTCTACATAACTCCTAAATTGTTATGCTATCAATATGTAGTCCATAAATGGGCGTTGATTAATTAATAAATATATATGAATATGAATATGAATCCTGTTGTCAAAAATTTTGATTTATAGTCATTTAATGTCAGAATTTTTTTGTTTTGTTGATTTTCATTATTTTTTTTTTGTGTTTTGATGACGTGTTAAAGTTTTCGTTCGGAATAAATATCTTTTTGCAGTAGAAATTTGTATTATTTTCGGGCAAGTATTCTTTGTTAATCGCACCAGACATCCGCCTGATGGCAGCTAAAGTGAGAAGGGAACTTGTTGGGAAACCTAAACGGCGTGCTAACACCGATCCGTTTTAGGTTAGTAACTAACATCTGGCAGCTACATTACTAGGATCGGATGCAATGACTTGACAAGCCGATCATCTTAAATTAAATTACCATAACAATATCGAAGAAAATAATAAAACAGACTCCACTAAATGTTGACGTGCCCAGCAAATGCCATGATTTAAGTTTATGCCTCTTTCCGATAGGCGGAACGATTGTGCTTTCCGTTACCAAGTTATACATATTTGTGTTTTGGCATTTTTTTATTTATTTTGCCGACTGCAGAATAATTTGTGGCACCTTCTGAAGTCACGATTTTGTCCAACATCCAAAGCAACCGCCAAAAATAAGGTTATTTGCAATTTTCGAAATATAAATGAAAATTATTAAGAAAAACCAAGATGTTGGTCCTTTTTATAGCAATTCTGAGAAAAAGTGTATTTTTTAATCATTTTAGAGCCATAACTTAATGAGATCTTTGCGGCACCGATAAATGTTAACCAATCTCAAACAGAGCAAGAACTGCTTTCTTTATTTCCAGTTTAGACGAATCGTGGGGCTGACGTATCATTAACTTCCTAATTTGTTTTATTTATTTATTTATTTAATACGTAGCTTTTATACTTGACAAGTTTTTAATTATTTATAAATCCAGGAAGAAGAAAAAAAGAAATTTAAGTACTTTATGAGGGACTTTCATTAGGGATATGTTCTTATTTTATCTTTCCCGTA
This sequence comes from Philornis downsi, assembly GCA_019455685.1. Taxonomy (NCBI): domain Eukaryota; kingdom Metazoa; phylum Arthropoda; class Insecta; order Diptera; family Muscidae; genus Philornis; species Philornis downsi. The sequence continues at coordinate 554,555 of JAHXMU010000808.1, forward strand.
TAAGTGCTTCCAGATTGCAGTATATCTATATATGTGGAATTTGTCCAAGTGTATATTCTAGAAAGATCATTAAGACCACTGCCCGAATATTCAATTATCATGTATTTAATATCTTTTCCTTTTTATCTGCAAATAAGAAGTTCCTAAAATTGCTTTTACGATAGCAATTTATGTTTGTTTTCTTCACACCGATTATACTCTGTTGTTATCTCTTTTTCGCCTGTTATATAAATAAGAAGAATGCACAAATTTTGCGGCATGAATTTTCAATATACTCGTAATGTCATTAGGTTAAAATACCAAAAATTGACACCCACTAAATTATTATAATTTAATGTGTTACATTGACCATTTAGACATTTGTCAGCAAACTATTGCGATCAATCGAAGCTATTTAATTTAAAGTTTTAATTTTTGCTGTATAATCCTGTAAATTTAAGCAATAAAATATATTTGAGAAAAATATCCGAAAGTGCTATTTTAAAAATACATAACCGTACTATACATATATAAGTAATACTGAATTGTTGTCAAATTGCTATATTATAGATTATTATATTTTATAATATATATTGATATATATATATATATACCTGATATATAGAATTTAAAAATAACTTGGCTTTTTCTTTCTTACTCCTGATTTTAATTATGGTGTCCTTTATTAAAATGTTTCCTCTATAAGCTCGAAGGCTGCAACATAGCTCACTGTATATAAACAAGATTTGACACATAAAATATGAAATCTGTATCGACTTAAATATACAGGATTATCCATTTTTCGGCTTTAAAATTAAAGTTAAATAAAACACACAAAAACTATGATTTTCAAAAATGTTTATTTCATTATAATGCCTGGACCTTGCCGTTATGTGCAAAATACTATGTCATTTAAATGACCGTCTCTGGACTGGTCGCAACAGTGGGTCTTTTTGACGTAGTTTTCGGTCACTCTTTCCCACATTTCGGGCGGTATTTCGGGGACAACTTGACGAATGTTGGTTTTCAAATGCTCAAATGCTTTGGGGATTATCCGCGTTATCACGGTCTTTGACGGTCTTTGAAAAAAGGTTAACGGCGTTAAATCGCATGATCTTGGTAGCCAATTGACGTCACCAGAACGTGAAATTACGCTTTCTGGAAACTTTTCATGCAATAAAGTCAAAATCGTCGTTTTGTGCGGCTCATAGCACCGTCTTATTAAAAACGCACGTCGTCCAGTTCGCAGTCTTCAGTAACAGACCAAAAAAGTCGGTTATCATACGGCCTTAGTGCTCTGAATTGAAATTCGGCTTATCAGCCACCTTTCACTAACAGAAGCGATATTTTGGGCAGGCCTGACCACATCTGTCTCTTCAAACTTCTTTATAATCTTGTCAATTCCTCATGCAGTAGGTAGATTATGACGACAATAATCACCCTGTAATGCACGAAAAGTGCCCACGTTTGAATAATCATTTTTGTATTAAGTTTTAACTATTTATACGTTTTCCTTGGTTGTTGAGCGATCCATATTCATAGTGGAAAACGTTTCACTAAATAAATAACATTTCTGATGGTAGGTATTTAACAGCTGACAGCCTTGCAATTTAAAATGTTAAATGTGCTATATTAAGTACAAATTACGTTGGTTGACTCTTCGCCCAATGGTGATAAAAAAATCTTATATTATACAGCGACGAAATTACCACACGTAACTTGCAGATAACGTAAGTAGCGAAATGTATTGTAGTCGCCAACATTTTAATTAGAGAAACAAATTGTAGGTCCACCACTGCTTTGTCAAACCCAGTAAAATTTTGGTTTTGGGAAGGTTGCTCCATAATGAATTTATAAAATTAGTATTGAGAATTGTAGCGATATTTTTACGCCTATGCTTGGCCAACCACGAAAGATCAAATAGAGGTAATTTAATAGAACTAAGTCATCATGAGCACTTGCCGAATACTTCTTCTGAATTATTGGTTTTCAAATGCTGCAACGTTTAGAGACTATATTTGTAAACACGGTCTCTGACACAGTCCTCCCAGAAAATGTCTAACGGCTTCAAATCACATGATCTTGGTGCCCAATTAAACGTCGCTAAAACGTGCGCTTTCTGGAAACTTCTCATGCAATAAAGCCAAAATTGGTCATGTTGTGTGGTTCGTGCCACCGTCTTGTTAAAACCAAATATCGTCTAGTTCATAATCTCAAAAAAATTGATTAGCATATGTCCATAACGCTGTGAGTTGAATGACGGTGATGGTTCCTGAAGTGACCTTTTCGAAAAAAATACGGCCCAATGACATCTACAGATCATAATGCGCACCAAACGGTCAGATTTTCTGGATGTAATGGCTTTTCCACAATCACTTCTGGGTTCTCTAAGCCCCATATGTGACAATTTTGATTGCTGACGTAACCACCGAGTGAGAAATGAGTTTCATCGCTAAAGAACATTTTGTTCGATAAAAAGTCCACATTTGAATTATCACTTTTGTAGTAAGTTTTAACTATTGTTAAGCATTCTTCGATTGCTAACCTATCCATATTCGTAAATGGCAAACCTTTCACTAAATCACCTTTCACTTCATATATCAGGTATTTAACAGCTGGCAGCCTTGTCAGACTGGCAGATTTGAAACCACTAAATGGATAACCCTGTATTGAGTATTTTTAGTTGTCTTTATATAGGGTGATTTTTTAAGATTTAAGTTCTTCAGGTTGGCAGCTCTAGTTGGTAATGTGAAAAGTGTACAGTATAATCAGCCATTTCATCATGGGAAAGACTAACAAACGAGCAATGATTGCAATTCGTTAAAATTTATTATCAAAATTCGATACGACCATTTTATGGCCGTCATAATCGACCTGCTGAATCAATAATTCGTGCTGTTGGCTCCAAATTTGTTAGACATAAAACTATCGACTCGCATGCGTAGACTGCGTACCGAAGAAAATATTGCAGCCGTACCGACCAGTGTTAATGACGATCGTGAAATGTCAATTCGTCGCCGTTCTCAGCGTACTCAACCACAAGGAATTTTTTTGCCCCAATTGACTGAGTTGAACTTGGTTGACATGTGGTTTCGTCAGAACGATGCAACATGCCATACTACTCGCGAAATAATGAATATGTTGAGGGATGAATTTGATGAGCAGCTTATCTCTCGAGTTGGCCCCCAAGATCTTGTGATTTAACGCCTCTTGATTATTTCTTGTGGGGTTATGTTAAGTCGTTAGTCTATGTGGACAAGCCGAACACTATTGAAACCTACAGGATAACATTACACGCCTTATTCGTGGAGTACAGGCCGAAATGCTCGAGAAAGTGACGAAAAATTGGACCTTACGAATGGAAATTCTGAGACGGAGCAGCGGACAACATTTACATGAAATTATCTTTAAAAATAAAGCGGCAAACACCAATTTATTGGTTCCAATATAAAATTTTAAATCAAATTTGAGTGTTTTATTCGATTTTTATAAAAAATACGATAAAAAAATCACCCTATGTAATGTTCGCACATTTATGAACACCTACGCTTTACATAAGAAAACTTTCTTTAGCATAGGATGAACCAACAATAAAAAATATGTAAAAAATATCATATTTTATAAAATCCATACCCAAGAGTAATAGATTTTATTGCAGGCATCTCAGACATTGAACAGAAGATTTGAAAAATTAGCTGAGCTTGAACGACAACAACCGGTTTGAGTTCAACAAATATGTAATATTCTTGGCGACTTTTGAATTAAGAAACGTGTTCGAAAGGGATGTTGGTAGGCTTTTATAGTGGTACCATCAAATATTTTATTTTATATTTGTTAACTATTCATGTACAAATTTATATCAGAATAAAAATGGCGTAAGCGCTCTTAAGGTATATTTAAGGCAAGTTGGCAAAAAACAAAGTATTTACAAATTTGAATATTATTGAAAGTATAATTAAGTATAGAAGAAGAAAAGAAACAAATGTGTAGCATATATAGAATTATATCAAAACATAAATGTTTTGAATCCGTAAAAAACTTTTCGGGATTATTCCGCAATTACACAAGAATGGTTTTTACGTTTTGTTAAAAGAATTCTTTGAGTTCACTTTTGAAATGTTATATTCTATTTATTCTTTTCATATTTGCGGGCAAATTGTTACACTCTAAACTAACTACATGTATTCAATGCGTTGTTCAGTCATTTCTGATTTACATCTAGGTGTTCTTAGATTTTATTGATGTCTTGCGCATATAAAGGACAGGTTGTGAGAAAAATTAATGCTCCGATCGCAACATTTGTTCCAAATCTTAAAAATATAGAAGTGTAATTGTCGTTTATAAATTCCATAAATCGTCAATATGGATTTACAAACATATGTTAATGTTGTTATAGTTGAATGAAAATTTAGTAAATTGTAAATTATTTTCAGTGATTTATTCTGCATAGTTTGTAATAATCTTAAAACATTTATCCTTCCGTAACTAGGTATTACTACCATGTAATTTAAATGACTTTGAATAGGGGCTTGATAATTTAATATTTCAGTTTCTTTTTTTGATTTAATTTCAGTTCTATCGTATGCGAATCCCCTCTTTGGGACTTTGCAAAGTAAACCCCAATTACTTAATTTCGTGGATTTCGGTAATTACTTGTTTATTACCATTAATGAAAACACTGAAATGATTACTTAATGCATTTGCATGTAGTCTAAGCCGTAATAATTTGGTTTTATTTATATTTTTGTTAACTATTCAATTCCGCTTTGACATCCCCATCCGAATGTTATAGATATTGCACGGAAAGCTTCCGTAACTTGCTAAAAATGGAACAGGATTCTTCCAATAACTAAACTTTGTAATGGGACAAGGAATCTGTCGTATTTTTTTAAGAAAATCTATGGATAAAGTTTGTACATAGAACATATAGGTAAAGATATTATTCTTCATATATATTTGTCTCCTTTTGAAGTACTATAATATGCCAAGCAATTCGTCTACATTTTAAGGTCGACTGTAGAAAGATTTAAAATATAAAAAAAAAAAAAACAAATAGTTTGCTAAACTCAACTTTCAAATAAACGTTTTTTCTTCTGAATTTCAGTGTTTAAATAATTGTGATACTTTTTCACAAATGCAAGTAAAATATTTCGTACGTTTTTTATCTGAAGGCAGGGTAAATTGTGGTAAATTGTCTATAAACAAGTTGTTTGTGTTGGGTTGTTCGGAAAGTTCGTCCACTTAGTTAACTATACGTCATTTCTCATAACGTAGAGTTCCTTCAAACACTATCATAACTTCCTCCCGCCCCTTCTCAAAAGTGTTTGCTTGTGTTCTCGTTCTAGTCGTGAGTGGTTTTAATGTTTATGTTATTTAAAGTTTTAAAAAGTGAAAAAAATGAGCGAAAAAGAGCATTTTGGGCATATTATGCTGTATTATTTCCGAAAAGGAAAAACAGCTGCTGAAACCAGCCGAACAATAAAGTCTGTTTATGAAAAAAAACGGCCAAATGAAAGAACGTGCCAGAAATGGTTTAAAAGATTTTCTACGGGCGACTTCCCCGTAACGGACGCTCCCAGATCAGGACGACCAAAAGAAATTGTTTAAGAGAAGGTGAGAGATTCAATCTCCGTGCAACAGTTAGGAAAATAGCTGAAATGATAAAAAAAGAAATAGTCTCAACGTTCAGGGGGTCACACAAGAGTAGGGATTTGTGAGCAAACTCGATGTGTGGGCATCCCACTCTCTTACCAAGGCCTCACACTGCCTTTCGGATCCGTCAATAACTGTCAGAGCTTGGGAGGGAAGCTTTATCTCACTCACCGTACTGCCTATACCTCTCCTCATCCGACTATCACCTAACGACGAGGAAGTGAAAAATCAAATTGAATGCTTTTTTCAAAAAAACCTCGCGAGTTTTATGTGAGAGGAATTAAAAGAAAGGTGGAAAGAAGTTATTAAAAGAGAGGAGAGATTATATAACGGATTAAAATATGTAATTGTTTCCTTGTATATAAATTATTAAATAAATTTCTTTCAAAACCCGGAAAATGTATAAAGATTTTATGTGTATAAAGATTTTATAAATTACATTACATATGTCAATATATAATCCTTATTTTAAGTAAAGCCGGTCAAAATGAGATCAAGATAACATAAAATTTGCAAAATTGTGTGAATTGAAATACGTATGTCGATGTACCAAGAGATTTAGTTTACTTTTCTTTATGAGTTTCGAGTCTGTGAATGCACTGCCAAATAGCGTAATAGATTAAAGCGGGTTTAGAGATTTCAGACCGGTTTGTGTTGTGCGGAGTAAAGAACTATTTTGCAAATATGGCACTGGAGAAGTTGGAAATTGGCAAAAATCTAAGGTTAACTAAGCAAATATTATAATTCCTGATAGACAGAGCTTGAATGCCATGGCAACATCAAGATTGTTAAGGCCCCGTCTTGGATGAATGAATTGAAGCTTCAAAAGAAGCACCTGCGCATTTTTACCATTATTTTCGTGACAATTTTGTAGACAAAGGATACAGCAACTTCCAAAAATACGCGTCTGAAGTTAAATAATAATTTACGGCCTAGAAGAAAAAAATTCTCTACCAAAGCAAAATGATAATGTTTTAGTTTGTTTTTTTTTTCTCATGGTCTTGTGTGGTCGTTTAAAGCGAATTGGCTTACATAGATTCTTGACTTTGTCACCTTGTGCAATATTGCAAAGATGTATTCAAATTACAGGAATACAAAAAGCAAACAGTTTCCCTGTGTGGATGGTTGTTATTGCTTCAAGTACGCTTTTTTAGTATAAAATGACTTTTGACTTTTCTTTTAATAACGCTGGCATGTCAGTTTCTTGGTGTAAAGATTAAAGATTTGGTTGGAAGTCGACTATTCGACTAAAATAGTCGTGTTGAAACCAGTTTCGGTATTTTGCAGTTTCGTGGTATTCAGCAATAGCATCATTAGATCCGGTTTAGTTGAACTTCTAGGCAAGGTAACTTCAATATCATATTTTATCACAATTATTTGGAAGGAATGCACACAACCACCTTAGTTAAAGTCACCTTGATCGAGAAGGATGTACGAAGTCATTTTAATTAGAAAAGATTCACAAAACAACCTTTGCTAGAAAATCATCTCTACTGAAAAAGACCCGCATCATTGATGGAGGGGTGTTCAAAAT
>JAHXMU010000808.1:562119-621245 GCA_019455685.1 Philornis downsi
TATTCTATTCTATTCTATTCTATTCTATTCTATTCTATTCTATTCTATTTCATTCTAAGCAACATGAAGACTACATTGGGGAACTAATATCAAAGCGGCTGCCAAGGGAGCCATCTTTACTTCCTCTGCCGCAATAGCTGGTATGAAATTATAGAATTATTTGTAGAACTATTTACTATTCATGTCTTCTATTGAGCTTAGATTTTCTGTTGATACTTAATTGAAATTGAAATTTTATAATAGCTTTCCCCTCAAACACATGTTTGCTTCGCCCTACACTTAAAGCTTAATTTATTATACTGCATATGATGTATGATCTCTGAGCAAGGATTTAAAAAATCTTTGTTACATTCGTAGCAAGTACGAACAATAAATAGTGCAAGAACTATGGTTAGAATCACAACATCTCACTGGTTTCCACATTTGGCCAAGCACGTATTTCATACATTGGCATAACATTTATCACTCTCACAACACAAAAAGGATCAAACAAATTCCTGCAACTTTGAGTGAGTAGGAGTAGTAGTACTAAGTATTAATAAAAATGTAAGGACATCTATCAGAAATCGTCCAGCATGTGCCTGTATGTGTGTCTGTGAATGTATATTTACGCCCTTACGTGTGGGTTGGCGTTGGAGATGCATGCGTGTAAGTAGGAAGATTTATATTTGACACTTTGAGGTTACGATATGAGACAACGGGGATTTATAAAGTATTTGTGTCGCATACTAGACACAACTACATAGTAACGAGCAAACAAACAAAGGATGTACGACAGTAAAATAAAAAAAACCAACATGAAATCCAAGACTAGAAATGTTGCTATTCTTAGTGGTGTGATTAATACGTAAAAAAATTAGACATAAATTTGTCAAACCGTAAGCTGGAAAGGGTTGCAGATTTCAAGAAATGCATAACTTCGTAAAATGGTTGTTCTCTTTGAACCATGGGTATGAATTAAAAATGTCCTGAAGTGTTTTCAGATTTTAGAAAGTCTGCTGAGGCATTTTTCATTTTTGTTGGTATTTTTTCTATATTTCTTCTAATTTGACATAATAAGATTTTCTCTACAAATTAAATGCTTTAGCGACGTTTATTTCATATTATAAAGCGGAAATTGTTCAAAATTGTGTAGTCACTGCTAAAGATGCTTTGGGTGCCTGATTGTGCGAGCGTGAGTTTGTGTTGGTGTGTGAGGGTTGCGAACGACAAGGATTCAACTTCCATTTTGTTGGAACTGGAGCAGACACAAACCCAATGGTTATGATAAATACAAACTCAATTTATGCAAGGCACAGTGGTTTGGAAAGGAAAACGTCATTTAATATGTTTCATAAGTAGATACGAATCTATAATGGCTGAATTGTGGACAATGTTTTACTGTGAGAGACTCGAAATATATTTTTCTGGTCAGTCAAATTTTATTCCTTTTATTATTATTTTTTAATCCTTTTATTAAATTCCTTTCCAGTTTTCACAATAACGAGGCTCACAATATCTCACAGGAACAATTTTGTGCTAACATTTAGGTAGTATTTAAAAGTTTAGAAAGTTACGAATCAACTGCAGAAAGGTCATGTATTTTTTATTAAGAGGATATTTTATACAAAAATGTCTTTTTTTTGTGCAAAATTTATCAATTTTCCCTCAAGTATCCTTAAGTCCAGTCAGCCTTATCAATTTTTATATTTGAGTCTTCCGAAACAATATAATCTATTTAAATAACTTATTTTAAATTGTAATTTGCATGTAATTCAGTCGCTGCATTATATTAGCTGTTAGTTGAAATGCTTTGAAACTCCATTTTCGATTTGTTGCTTCAAGGGATGCAAGAGTATGCTTAGTTTATTCCACATATTAGATATGGACATGCCTTTTAAATAATATCTCAATGTTTTCGCTTAACACCTGGTTAATTTAGGCTTTCGTTTACATTTTTGTGGGATATTTTCGTTTATAGAACATTTCAATGGAAAATCTGAGCACCAGCTTACTTTTTACAGGAAAACTTAGCTCTATGCTTTATCTTTCTGTCCTTTGTCTTTCTTTTCATTTTAAAATCTGTACTCCTTCTACAGATATTATTTCGGAGATATTTCAACAATGTTATTTGTCTATCTTCCACCCTATGATGGTGCTGGTTAACGATGGTACAAATACTCATCTGAAGCTCTATAAATTATATAAAGAATGGCCAAAACTACACAGAGGGCCTGCATTTCGGTCATTTATTTTGTTGCTCAGAAAAATATTGCGATAGCTATCAATTAAATATTGTACTTAAGGATGTCGACAGCTTGCGTTCTTCTCTTCTTGCTGGAATGTTGGGCCACGTTTTATAATCTTGATCGATGTACGATTCTATGTCGGTTCGCCAACCAATCAATTCGTCTATTAAAAGCACAATAAATACCAAACCGCTTGAGGCAGAAGGCTAAAATGGAGCTAAGGTGTATATCAGTCCTTTAGATATACTAATCGACGTAGTAGAAAAGAATTGGTCCGTATAATCACTGAAGCCATCTATCTGTAAAGAGTAATCAAATTAATACTTTATATTTTCAAACATCATACTTATCATTTCAGTTTCCAGATTTCCACCAAAAGTATCATTTACATTTAGTATTTTTTGGCAAATCATCATATAAAGTGTACGGTTTTCTCTGGCGGTGTTGTTGTGATGCAACTTAGTAGAGAGATAGTGGACTGTATATTGGAATGGTTTGGAGTTAATTGAGGGCCAATTCTTACGTGCAGGGCAGTAAGTTGTGGGCTAAAGAATTGGTGGGTTTAGAATAACTGCATAATTTCTCAGAGCTGAGAAATTATAGAATTAAATTTAAGATTTAATGAAGGATGTCCCAACAAGAACGCAATATTTAAATTTGGCGCCATTCGAAGTATCATTGTTTGACATTTGAACAATTGTTATTATTTGGTAGTAGAAATTATGAAGTTAGTAAAAATAGAGCGCTACACGAATGAAAAACGCATTATCATTGTGAAATTGTTTTACGAAAATGGTGAAAGTTTTGCGGCTACAGTTCGCAAATTGCGATCAATTAGGGGTCACAATAATGCTCTAAAAGAGTCAACTGTAAAGAGATTAAAGGACAAATTTGGCAAAAGTGGTTCTGTTAGTGATGTAAAGACAACAACGCGCCTTCGCCTTATATATATAAGGCGCCTTATATAAATAAGATATATAAAAATAGGGAGATATAGAAAAAATGCAAGTGAATTAGAGTTAATTCAATACGTTTATTTCTATAGATTGAGAAGCTCACCGTGCGAGTTTTGCTGCAAGAGTGGGTGATTTTGGATCAGCATCTTTGGTGATATTATTAGATTTTCCATTTTCCTTTTTTCATATTTTCTCCAGCTTACAGTAAATAATTCACAATAATCATTGGGATATTTATCGATAATTACTTAGATTAGTTTTAGATAACTTAAATAAGAGCGTTATCTTTTACAATATTTAAATTTCATATTTTTCAGTAATGAATACATTTAGTTCATAAATTCAAAATTAGTTGATTAAATTTGAAAGTAACTATAAACTTGGAGTATAGGAATTATTAAAATTTATTAGGGAAATAATGAGTCTATTCGGAGCACATTTCTCGCGTTAACGATAAAGCTCTTTTGTTAAATGATTTCGTTAATAAGTGAAATTGTTGAATTTGCTAGTGTGGGCTTGTAATTGGAAAATATTTTTTTGAAAATAAAAATTGAGAACGACAAACGTTGATTTTTTCCTCGATTTGTTTTCTTTCTCAATTTTTATTTGCAATGAGTAAATAAATTTATATAACCAGAATAATAGCAGTTATAATTCAAATAATTAGTGAAGCGGACACTGCATTTTGTCCTTTTTAATAAGATAAACTATTGTGAACTTATGACCAGTTATCTGATAGAGACTAGATAAGTTAACTGGAATCTTCCCTCAGTTATTTTCCCAAAACTAAATGACCTGAAAAATTTATTTTTGTGAAAAGTGGTAACCTTATAAAAGATATATTTTAAGTTCCAAGGCGCCACGTTGTTTAATATTTATTTATATGTATTTGATCTATTTAAAGTAAACGATATCATCTAAATTCAATGATCTAAATTTATAAACATGGAAAATATTGATCACCATCATGTAATTCAATATTTCCATTTGAAAGGTCTCAGTCTAAACGATATTAAAGCCGAGCTAGATTCTTATTTAGCGAATCTGCTCCTTCGTGTACGACTGCGAAATGTTGGGTGCCAAAGTTTAAGCGAGGCCGTACGAGCTGCCAAGACAAACATCGTAGTGGTCGACCAATTGAGGTGTCCACACTTAACAGTTAAAACGGTTAAGAGTCATTTTAGCTAGTCCAAGCACCATCAGCCAACGATCTTCCAATACCATTGTGCGTGTCTGCGGTCTACTTGAACTCTGCTATCCAATATTTTACAGCCGTAAACAAAGCAGGACTTCCCCCGGGCTCCAGAGTAGAATCTTGCTCGGTTTTAATATTGGTTGGACTGAGACCTTGCAAATAGAAATATTGAATTACATGGCGATGACCAATTTTTCCATGTTCACAAATTCAGATCGTTGAATTCAGATGAGATCGTTTACTGATTCAAATAAAAATACTAACGCGCCGTCTTAGAACTTAAAACATACGAGTATATATTATAAGTTTATCACTTTTCATCAAAATAATTGTTTTTTTAAACTACTGACACTATCTTTACGTCAGACTGGCTAGTTGAAGGACCACCTTCGTAGCTCCTTTCGGAATTTTACCAACATCTGAAAGTATTAAGAATATCATTAAATCCAAAATTTATAGAAGAAATGTAAATTAGAAATCAGCGGGAGATACACAATCAATACCATAATTTATTAAGTAAAAAATACCAGTGATGTTGATTAAAATTCTGTATAAATAAAGGCCTCAAAATTGTTCTTAATTATCAAAAGCTGCCCTCAGATAAGCCCCAGCATGATGAAGAATGCCTTTTGACGTTAGAGGAGAAGGGTGCAGCCTATTAAACCGAACGTTGCAAGAGAAGAATATGCCCGCTATAAGGAGAGATACTAGCATAGAATTGAAGTCCTGAATTTCTGCTAAAAGTTGAAAAGTACAGGTTATATGATACAGTACAGGTATTATGATAAGATACATAGGGTACCGACGGATAAATTACAAGTTGCTAATTCGAAAGGCAGAGTGAGCGCGGAAATATTGCCATTTATGGACAATACGAAATACGGCTCTCCAATAAGATAAAGAGAATATCAATATCGTGGCTGCGAGTACTGATGTTATGACGGTAGAGCAATTTAGACTGATGGTGCTGAGCTAATAATGATGCATTACTTTTTGACCAAAATAGGATTGGACGAATGTATGTTATATATATGTTTTATATTATATTTTGCCTTTTCTTGTAAAAGGCGATGAAAGTGTGTATGCTGACATAGAGTGCATTGTGGGCCAGATCAGTGAGGCCTTAGGCTGGAAGACAACTCGCCAAATATTCACATGGGAATATCCAAAGAAAAACTAATTGGCCCGTATCTTCTTTTTGCCAAAACATAAAGCTGCTTCAATGGGCCACTTCGATTATTTTAAAATTTTATAATATGACTTTGCGGAATGATATTAGCCGACATGAATTTTTCGTTGCAGATAGACAATGTTCTCGTTTTGCACTAAACCAAAACTGGGTGATAGTCCATCTTGCGACTTCTTCAATGTTCTTCAATGAAAGCGTACTCAATGTTTTACTTATTTATTGAAATGCCAACAAAGAAGGCTGATATTAAAATTTCAAGTCAATATTCTAAAGTTTCTTGCAACTTTTAAATTGCTACTTAAAATAATTTAAAAAATTGTTTTTCTGAATTAATTACTTGTCAGCTTTATGCGTCGAGTGCGAATATCATTTTAAACACATCATTTTTAAATTATAGTTGAATGCCTTTGTAATTTTTTTAATGTATCAAAAATTATTTTTATATTTTATATATTTTAATATTTTTTGTTTACATCAACAAAATATGTATGCAAAAACAAAAAAAAAAAAAAAAAAAAAAACCGAAGATATGGCAATGAAAATGAGAATTTAATATTCTAAAAATATATAAACATGACTTTCGAATTGTCACTGTATATATCGGATAAAATATACCTTAACCTGTGCCTCAGTAGATTTGAACTGCCGGCCAAATGACAGCTCTGATTTTTTTCGAGGCACAACATTCGAATATGGGTACAGATTCAATATACTCCTTGGCAGTGGCCGATGTCTGCTGTTTACCAGAATGCAAATTACTGGATTTTGATGAGCATGAAGTATTCCACAGTGTACATTGTTTGGGAGTAATTTTAGATAACAACATAAGCTTTAATTATCATGTAGATAATGTAGTCCGGCGTTTAAATTATTCACTTCGAACTTTTTATAACACTGATGTAGTGTTGCCTAGATCGACAAAGAAGAAATTGGTTCATACTTATATCATGCCTAATATTCTGTATTGTTTAGAGTTATGAGATATTTGTATTTACTGAGACGGCGTGTTCATATAACACCGTATGTTAAGCGTTTCTAGGGCGCTTTAAAAATTATATCGATTTGAGGTCTTTGTTGTTATTTTATAAAGTTGTTTGACGTTGTAGTCCTTAATTTCTTCTTAATTCGAGTAATTTTTCACATTCCACTCGTAATAAGCAGCTATTTATTCCTAAAATAACCTCACCCATGGGGAGTGCGTTGGTAGTAAGAGTATCACGAATTTACAATTTACTAACAAGCCATTTAAAATGTTTTAAACTGTATCCTGATTCTCACCAAAGGCTCATTCTGCAACACTTTCAGACTTTCCAATAAAATTTTGTTTTCAATAAAATTGTGAGTAGCCTTTATCACATACCGATTATCTTATACTTTCATATTTTTTTGTCTTTAATAATCATATTATATTATATATAATATTATATAATATATATACATATATACATATATATATATAGGTATATGTAATATTTCGTATTATATCTTTATATCATATTATTTTTTTGTATTTTTTTTTGGCCGGGAGGCTTTAAATTACAACCCAAATAAATAAATCTATCTATCTACATATATCTATACATATAAAAATCAATTGCAGTGCGTTAGTCTCGCTAAAGCTCGAGAACGGTTGGACCGATTTGGCTCATTTTGGTCTTAAATTATTGGTAGAGTATTCCGGAAGGTTCAAAAGGTTTTATTTGAAGTGATAGATGGCGTTGGAGATGAATTTTTTGCAATTAATTTTTTTTTACCACATTAACATTTTGAAGGCAAAACAACGTTTGCCGGGTCAGCTAGTAAATAAATAAATAAATAATGTGTTATTTATAGTCAAATTATTCGAGACTTATTTCAGGACATGTTTGTCAGGAGTAACTGATTTCGATCTCCCTTTAGGAATATGTCAAAAATGTAGTGGCTCATTGTTGAAGCAATGTAAATTGTACTTCCATTGTCGTGTTTCGAAATTGGTAATTCTTGTAATGCATTGCTATTTCTTATACTTATCGAAAACCTTCCGCAACCACTGTGCCTGAGACTTACTAAAATATACTTTATACATACTTATATTTAGAGGGGAGAAATCTGGCGGTAGAAGTAAAATATCCCAAGAGAATCTCATTATGAATACAACACAAAACTTAAACAGCTTCTAAGAAATATACAAAAATTGCCTCTTTCGTGCCAGTTGAAAGGAATGGTTTGCCCAAGTGCTACAGTGTGCCAGTATCAACAGTTTTCATCAGCCTTCCCTACGTTCGTCCTGCCGCTCGTTAACGTTTGCAGTTGTTGCCGTTTACGCACAAATCACAACAGAATATTAAACAGGGAAAGGTCAAAGGTCAGTAAAATATATTCAGGTAATCTAAAGTTCGCAAGGCAACAACAACGAAGATAAAAAATGCGACAGTAAATAAATCATAGAACTCTCTTTAAATATTTAAATAACAAGTAAATTTAAATCGCTTACACACCCGTCTGATACTCAATCACAATTCGCACATATTTCAATAGGAAAATGGAACTTGTGTCTAATTACACATACATATACAATTCATGTTGATGGGCGCAGTAGTATTTCGCCCTCATATAAAGACACACAGTCGCATTTGTAATTTGTAATTGAGCATTGGTGTATGTACATAAATTCAAAACACCTAATCCAATTAACATTTCAACAATGGATTAAATAGTGATTAACTCATATGGTCTGGTCTGTGTGTGTGTGTGTACAGAACAAGTGTACAGTGCATGAAAAAAGTACAAATACAGCAGTTGTGTGCCCGTTCTGTAAATCAGGTTAGTGTTTATCTTAAGATCATATTTATCTGTAGCATAATATAATGTTAACAAGAGAACAGGCACTTACCATATGTTTGGTCGAGCCGAAACGCACATGTGTATGTCTACATCGGCCGACTGCACTGTACAGTATAGACAGAACTGCGTATAATGAAATGGCTCATCGTAAGACAATTGGACGTGACAAGAACTACTTTTTCCCACACCTAATATATCACAAATTTTCTCAGAATATTCTTATGTTCTAAAATTTTTTAACAACTACGCCCATAATTAGGACAGTCCGTTAAAAACGTTGTAATATATAATAACTACAGCTATAAATGGTTTCTAAGAACAATAAATGGGAAAAATATCAGACAAATTCACAATCCACAATTTCCAGATAATAGATGTGGCACATGTATAGGTGAGCCTTTCCTACTAGACCAGCTTGAGCCAATTTTTAAATTTGTGAACCATAGCTTTGTGGTTGACTTACCGACTTGGTACCAAATAGGGCCGAAAGGCCCTTTTGTAAGATGTAATGTAACGACTTTTTCTATTAAACAGTGTTTGCAGTAGTTTTCAGTAGTCACGCCCACAGTTATGGCGATCTACTAAAAAATTGTTTGAGTTGCGATATTTCTTTCCAGATAAATTCAATTCCGCTGCTCCTTTTAAAGCCATACACATTTTTTCTGGACCCTAAAAGTATGTCAATTTTGGAATCAACAATTTGTTCTTAAACAGAAGTATAAAAATTCAAGAAAATTTGCCGTTCCCTGTAATTAAGAGCCAGGATAATATAAATTCACTTTCTTGCCTGACTGTATTTCAGAAAAAGATACTCTTATGGTGGATAACTGAGAATATATTTCTACACAATAGCACATACACAAGCAATCTAATACACAAGTGTGTGTGTGTGTGTGTGTGTGTGTAAGTAGCTTCATCTATGCATACGTGTGTTATCTAAAGCTTTAACTCAACAATTCGTGCGTATAAATTTAAGACAGCATTTGATTTCATTTCAGTTCAATTCGCTCTATTCGTTATTTGTTCTTCTACTTTTTCATCTGCGTGTTTTGTCAGTCCGCCCGACCAAGTGTCGCATTTCATGGTGTTACTGTTGTTGGTGTTATAATTTCATTGTTTCTGTGGTATGTGTATGTGTGTGTGTGTGTTGGTTTGTGCATTGGTGTACGGTTTGTTATCGCTGAACAATGTATCAGTTTCGTCTTTCATTGTCTTCCTTTTCCCGGAATATTACAAACAAAAAACTCAATGTAAAGACAAAAAAAAAAGTGATTCAGCAATTCCAGATTGACTTGTTGCTATTTTCACATTAACTGTACATGGGAGACGGTAAAAAGCAAAATAATTGAAAGCGGATAATTAACAGTAATTGAAACAAATGCTTTCAAATCTATATTCAGATTTAATTATAAGGATCACTAATTGAGGTCAGTGAATACACTAAATGTTTTAATTATTCGTAAAGGACAATGAATACAGCTGAGTTTGTTTTTGATTGTATATGCAATCCGATTGAACAAATTGAACGGTTTTAAATGAGATTATGTGTAAACCAATTTCTTTTTCAGTCTTTTTAACCTACAATTCACTATATTGTGCTTATATAATAAATACATTTCTTTGCTGGAAATACTGCCGAGCAAAAGTTTTCTATCTAAAATAAGTATATGAAATGATTATACGGTGCTTTGCCACCAGCATTCTATAAGGGATTAGATTTTTTGTTCCGACTATCTTGGGGCAGGATATATTTAGCTGTTTTCTTTGTCTGCGCTTTGTGTTATTAACTGCATAATGTTGCGCTTAAGAAGCCTCACTTCCTGAACATAAAAATTTGAGATGTATTTTCTCAGAATAGTATGTTTGCAATAACGGTACAGATAAAAATTACTAATATTTTGAGTAAAACAAGGTGCTATAAATATTTGTCTTGCCGTGGAGACAAATAATAGAACTCTACTTCAGTAATTCTGTCAGAGAGAGGGGCCGCTGCTCAAAAAAAAAAAAAAACAATGTTTTGTATCTGATATGTGTACGATACAACATGTCGTCCCACAGTCTATGGACGAACGAAGCCATTTTACGCAGACCGTTAAGAATTCTATCAGTACTAGGTTTAAATTCTGTGACCGCCATATAAACCTCACTTTCTCCCACACTATAAAGTGAGGAGAAAAATAATAGGATTTTATTTTAGTGATTCTGTTACAAACGTTGCAATTCCAAATGAATACTTTGCGTGCAAAGTTCACTTTTTGATCTGCATGTCTTTGTCTTTTTCACATATATCTAATATAGACTTTGGTGTTGAACTTCGCAAATCCAATTTTGGAGAAATTCAGAAAGTTATATAATTTTAATTCTGGTTCAAGTTATTTGATATGCAAAACAATATTATATTATTTAAGATTTCTATTTTTGAACACAGTCTAAATGAGCATTATATAGTTTCTGAACACACACATTTCATACGTATTTCACATGTCTTCAAATTACTAACGCGACATCTATCACCCAACTATTGCACTCTTTTAGAACCCAACATCAACTAAAATTTATTTCTTTACGAACAATACGTTTATATAAAGGCAATTTAAAATTTAAGGTCAATTTATTCGGGGATTTTAAACTGATTTCAAATATGGATATGTATGGTATATGGATTTTGTGAATAAAAGTGTTACTAAAGAAAGAGAGCCACGAGTTTGTTTTCTCGATTTACCTGGACAATGCTATGAGAATGCGTTTAACTAATGATGTGCGAATTTCCTTAAAATACTTAACTGATTTTCCTAATCAATCCAGGCATTACATAAAAATTAATCTGCACTGTGTTTCTAAATTACATTTTATAAAATGATTCATGCACCGCCTACCTTACAATAACGGTGTTACTCTTGGAAACGTTCCCAACATGTAAGGCGAAAATTCAGTAATATTAATGATGTGGGACTTACAAGGAAGTCATTGGGTATGTAAGATGGCAGCAATAATACGCTTCATTAAAGGTGTAAGGTTATAAAAGGTTTATTTGAGAATCCAAAGTGAACAATAAAGGAAAAAGTTTTTATAACGTAGTTCATTTATTTAAATGTTGTTAGGTTTTTATAATAGAAATTATGATTAGCTGAACATATCATAATTTTTTCCAAAATCTCAATATGCGATACCTTGACCTCCGATTACTTCAAAGCTAAAGAATTGGACAGAAATGGATAAGTTTACCTGAAATAGACAAGGTTTGCATTCAATAATTTTTTTATAACTTTAGTAATTTTGAAGGAAATTCTTAAGAAATATTTTTTGAATATAAAGAATTGACCGAAGAATAGCATATTTCCGTTTTGTTGGTTTAGTAGAAGAGTTAGCGGCTCCATACCTTTCAACTTTGTGCTTTCTGATTTTTGTGCATTTGGGAGTAATCTTTGGAGAATAACTCAAGCAATTCACAGCCTCCGACATGGAAGTGATCTCATACGATTGGTGAATGTCCTTGACAAACATGACTGTGCCAGGAAATATGATGGACTAGACGGTGCTGGACATGGGCGTAAATTATGACATCTAACATATTTAGCCTGCAAAAGGGCACGCATTTGAATGTGGCTTGGATTTTCAAAAATGTTTTCCCTCTTTAGCCAAAATTACAACTTAGTGCATGTTTATGAAAAATGTATTACCACTAAGCAAGTAATAATATTTTTAAAAATTTCGCCCTTTAAGAGTGGAAAAGTGCTCTTGAAGGAAACGGCGAAGTGAGAATGCAGTACATGTTTTGAACGAAACTCATTTAAGATTGTCGCTGCTATATCGAAAGCTTACAGGCTGCATATTTCGTTCTCAAACAAGAACAATTTAGTCAGTATTTAATTTTTGCTAACGATATTCATTCCTACTCCCATTCTATAATCCTAGAGCTTGCATTTTCGACATGGATGCGTTTCATTTTTAGGCACGCTGAAAGCGGCCAATTGTTTAATAATCCTTGCAACTTCGGAAGAGAGATAGTTGGCTGTATGGGGACTCCAGCTTACAATTAAAAAAATGACAGTTGATTTAATCATCATAGTCGCGATCTATAGGCAGACGAAAGTATGTTGCATACGTTGATAAGAGTTCTCTTAATCAAAATTGAAATTATGGGGTCTTTAGTATTATCAAATACGCCACAATGTCATGCATAATAATAATACAATACTGTTGAATTTCATTTAGGGATTCAGAATCTTAATTATAATAACCTACTGTGGAAGAGGCGATATTCTATTGATTAGAATGCCATAATCAAAGTCAAGGAAATTAGCTGACGACTCTGAGAGAACGTATTCAACGATTCCAAGTATCAATAGCACTAAGCCTAAGAAGTCATAGTATAGTCTACGACTCTAAGTCTTTGAGTAAAAATCTTTTGATTAGGGTTAAGAGAATAACACTTTTGCAGTCAGATAAATATTATAAAAAGGACACATTTGATAAGAGGATTAACTGTCAGACTTTTTCAGACTACGGTATAGCAAGTACTTTTTATAATAATCTCCATTTCTTTCCGTTTTGGGAACCTTTGCATCCAGGATACTGTGCTAGCATTGGCATATGTAATTTCTAAACAACATCTTTCTATTTTGAATTTTCCAAAAATATCCAATTCGGATTTCAGGGCAGCTGCGAATATAGTTTAAATTCCTGTTCATTTACGCTAGAACTCGTCGTCACCTAAGCAAACAGATTGCTTGTACCGCATAAGTATATTTTTTCGTTGATATTAATTTGTTGTCTCTCTCAGCTTTTGCCCACATGCCACGACCGTTGCTAATCTGGATAGCCCTTTTCAGCCATCTGTTGTCGAAGGCCCCCAAGGCTATGGTGATAAACCCATTTATGTCGTAGGTGAAACACCAAACATCTGAAGGTTATGGATGAATAAAAATTATCCCGTAATGTTAGTCGCTTTGGTAAAAGGGCTCAGGGACAGAGCCACAGAATGCGATTTTTGCCCCCATTTCATTAAAGTTAATTAAAAATTAATTCGCCTACATGGAACTTAGGAGAAAGAGGGTCAAACATCAATTTGAAATGTGAAAAAATAACAATTAAAAAATACAAATATCTGTTTATGTCTGGCGAAAGGAGTTGTGAGAAAGTGTTGATTTGTTATAATTAATTTAAATTTGATGTTAATTAGTATTCAAATCTATAGGTACACGTTTGCCTTTTATAAAATGAAATGTCGTTTTTTGATGTCTTTTTGCCAATGCAAATTATTTTTTTATAAAAATATTGCCTTGTTGAAATTTACACTGCACACATTCATTGGGAAAACAATCAGTAGTCGGTAATAACACGAATTTCAAGCGAAAAACAGCATTTTGTTAGCCGGTTACGATGCTCGCAAATATTGTTATACAAGAACCATGAATTAAACAAAAAACACATGAAATGTGAATACTTAATATGGGAAAAAGTGCTGCTATTTGACTGAATGATGTCCTTATTAAATGTTACTGACATCATCACCATCTCGGAGATCTCTACACGATGTACAAATCATGGCATTTGCTTTAGTTGGCATAGGCAAAAGAATGAATTTGGATGTAGGTTTGCAGTTGATTTCTGACGAAACGGTTTCAGCACATTACGCATTTTATATGGTATCGCATTTTATATGACCGAGTTACTAATAGCGATGGACCATGGTGGTCAGGAGTTGATAACGGGTGCTATCATGGACTAAGTAATCTCTTAACAAATGCAAATCTACCAGTGCCAAACAATAGTCCTAGCAGTAATGCTGTAAGGCACAACACCATATGTTATACAAGAGGTGGATGAATCTGTTCTAAGAGTCTTCGAAGGAAAAATGTCATGAAAAAATATGTAAACATATTATCCTTAATCGAGGGCATCTGCACCAAGAGCTGCGTGGGTTCTATACCGACAGGGATGTGGTCGGGCTTTGCGCTAGATAGATCATGTTGTGGTACGAGCTGTGCAGAAATTTCTGAAACGGTATTCTTTTTTTACAAATTCCAGGTTTTGGCAATATAGCGGTCACTTTGAAATTATTTTTTAATTGAATATGTAAACAGAAAATAGGTAGTACATGGTAATCTATTTAGTGGTTTTATAACCGCCAATCTGGTAAGGTTGCCAGCTGTTAAATACCTGCCATCTTAAGTGTTACTTATTTAGTGAAAAGTTTTCCATTTACGAATATGGATCTTTTGTTTTTAAGATGTTAACATATTTGTATTGCAGATTTTTTGCTTTTGTTTTTTTTTTGGGATTTCTTGAATATTTTTGACTCCGTACTGTCATTTTAAGCCCATAAAGTTGGGTATTTTTTGTATTCGGTCCTTGTATTTCAGTAATTTGCTGATTTAACGGTTTATATAAATTGATAAAGTCATTTTTGTGGAGCTAAAATTATTTTTGAGAATATATTTGCGATTTTTAATTGAATATTTCAAATCTTTATGATTGAATCCAAAGTTTTTGATATGCATATAAATTTGTAGTTCTCTTATTTTGCGATTGGTTTCTGCTTGGCTTCCGGTTCGCGAGCTGCGATAGCACTCGGCCTCTAACTATGGATCAGTTTTGGCCTGCAAGAAATGCCTTCTTAGTGGAACTTATTGATCTCTCCACTTTTGTGGAGAGATTTTTGTTCACTTTACACTTTCACCAAAATTGTAGCAAAATACGTTATTCAACTAGCAACCAAACACAGTGTAAAAACAACTTAGGGGGGCGAAAATCTAAAATACAGATGCATATAGACCGCAAGCGAATTCGGATCTGCTTCCTCATGATTCATGCGTGATTCTTTGTATCCACTCATACTCACGTATGTCAGCACTTAAGAAATTGCCAGAAGTTTTGTTTCACTTCGAATATTAATTCACTTGATAAAAGATTCTAAATTTCAATTGGATATTTTTATTTAAAAGTTAAATAGTGTGATCCACTCAAAACAAATGATTATTTCACAGAATCGAATTCAAATTTTTTTTTTAAATTTTTGTATTCTTTATTTTATTGAATACGTTAAAAGTTAACAGTAACAATAGTTTTAAACTACGATGGAAGTTCCAAAACTAGACGACCTAACGAAGAAGATACATACAAATTTTGAAAAGTTTTCTTCATTTTTCAACATCATCTGCTTTTAGCTCGATACACATATTCCAGTGATATTCAACAGCTTCTATATCCTGTTTGTAGAAAAAACTGTCAAACTCGTTAGGAAGCTCATCGGAAAATCTGTTACCACCGAGCAATTTTTTCAAGTTGGGAAACAAGAAATAGTGTGAGGGTGCCAAATCTGGTAAACAAGGTGTGTAATGAAGCAATTCGGACTTCAATTCATTAATTTTGGCTATCACAATAGTGGACATGTGAACTGAGGCGTTGTCTTGAAGCAACAACACTTTCTTCTCTTTCTTTTTTTTCATAGTTTCATCACCTAAGCGCTGAAATACATTATCATAATATTCACCGTTTATGGTCTTTCCATTCCCAAAGAACAGACGCTATGACATTGTCTGTAGATGGAACCGTCTTAGCCTTCTTTGGATACGATTCTCCCATTCCAGTCCACTACTTTGACTCTTCCTTTCTCAGGTGTGACGTGGTGGACCCATGTCTCATCCTTGGTTACAAATCGACGCAAAATGCGGCTTTATTGAAATGAAACATCGCCAAACACTCAAATGAAACACGCCGTTTTTGCTTCACGACGTTGATTTTGCTCAATTGGAAGCAGGCACGGAACTCGTCGTACGCACAGCTTTCTCATCTTCATGTATAGCACTTTTTGCAATGCCTATCATTTCAGCTGGCTCACGCACTTTCAGCCGACAATCATCCAATGTCATTTTCTGGATTTTCGTAACAGTGTCTGGCGTGAACACAACAATTGGTCGTACGGCCTTGTTTAAATTCAGTTACCCAATATTTTGCAGAAACAGACTTCTCCGGACCCCCAAACCAGACCCGGCTTTAATATTGGTTGGACCGAGGCCTATCGGATGGAAATATTGAATTACGTAACGGGGACTAAGTTTTTCCATGTTCATAAATTCACTTAAATCGTTTACTTTTGATGGCTCAAATGAAAGTACTAACAACGGGGCACCTTGAAATTTAAAACATATGTCTGTAAGGTTGCCACTTTTCACCAAAATAATCATTTTTTGAAACTACTGCCACTGTGTATGCGTCAGATCGGCTAGTTTTGGGACCGTCCTTATAAGATGCAAAAAGAACGGAAATTTGTGCAGTTTGTAATACAAATGGAAAATTTTCATTATGACATTTCATTCAAAATTTGCAGCATTTTTTTTTTTTTTTGAAGTACTGAAAGTTATCAAATGGTAGCAGCTTCTGCTAATTATGATTTCTTTTTTCGCTTGTCCAAATTGACGATGAACGACATTTTAAAGTGTACCACGTTCGGTATATGAAATAAAAATCCGTAGTTAATCGACATGACGTGCTTTCATTCGGTATCCATTTGAATTAATGACAGTTTGTAAATCTATTATTTCTCTTTTTATGCGATCGAAATCTTTGCTTAACACTAACTGCTTTGTTAAGCAATTTTCATTAGCCAGCGAAAGTCAGAATCCAACCCCTCTCTCTTTGCCATTTTGGCACACAAACAGCAATTTAATAGTCAATCAATTGTCCCATTAATGCCTATGTATTGCGTCAAAGGACATTTATTTTTTTATTTGAATTGTAATAAATTTTTCGTGACGTTCATTCGTCTGTAAGTAATAACTTTTTCTATGGTGTGTCTTTGTATGAAGATCTATTTTGATACTTTTTTTTTCTATTTTTATTTACTTTTGCTATCCATTTGCTAAATAAGCACAGAAACTTTCTTTTGTTGTTTGTATCTCCGAGGACCTCAAAATACTGTTAAAGCCTCCAGCTTTCCTTTATGACTCCATGGGTAGGTATAAGTGAATGTTTTGTATTTGAAATTCTTAACAAAAACATAACATAATACAAGCGGACACATGGTACGACGAAAATGTGTTGTGTTTTAATAAATTCTACAAAAAGAAGGACAAAAAAAAAATAAATCAAATATGTCAGTTTTTTATGAATATTATTAACACCCACACGAGTAGCATCCCCGTGGAGGATAATAGTTGCTGGTATACACATAGTTAATAAACAGCACACAATAGCATTAAGACAGTTGGTCCGTAAATATAAAGTAATTCTAGCACAGAATATGTCGAGGATAAATTGGAAAAGAAGCTTCCCAAATGTGGAAAAGTTGATTCCAAATATAATACAGTAGCTGTAAATAAATGCAGTTGAATTATGTTTGCAGATTTTTCGGAACAACAATGAAATATGACTTTAATCATGTTTCCTATAAAAAAAATTTGCTAAATGAGACATTTCGTAATAATTAATTCGTAGAAATAAATGATGTACAAAATTTACAAAAAAATAAAGAAAAAGAAAATTATGGAGGAGGAAATGCTTAGAGTCAGTCGACGACATATGCTGATGGAAGTCCCAATTTCGGTTAACGATACTTACAGGAGCTGAATACTATGCGGTAGTATATTCTTATCAAATCTTTTGTACGTGTAAATGCAACTAATTACAGTGCCTTTCCTTTGGCTGTGAAGTGACCGTGTAAATAAAGTCTATTTGCAAATGCCGATTGAGATATTTCAATGAATTTCAATATTAAGTAGGGTAGTGATAGTGGCTGTCATATATTGGGTGGTTAAGATAATTCGTTGGCTTTTTAAAAGGAATTTATTTACAAATGTACATACAAGAAAACAATTATTTTAATCTATTATATAATCTCCCCCTTTTTTTAATAACTTCTTCACACCTCTCTGGGAACTGTTTAATTCTGCTCTCATAAAACTGGCCTGGTTTTTCTACAAAAAGCATTCAATTTGATTTTTCACTTCTTCATCGTTATCGAAATTCTTAAACTGCGAAATAGCTGATAGTCAGATGGGGCGAGATCTAGGCAGTACGGTGGGTGAGATAAAGCTTCCCCCCCAAGCTCTCACAGTTTCTGGCGGGTCCTCAAGGCAGTGTGAGGCTTCACTGAGAGAGTGAGAGTACACACACATCTGAGTTGCTCACAAATCCGAGCTATTTTATGAACCCGTGAACGGTTGAGACTGATTTTTTGATTATTTTAACTATTTCCCTAACTGCTGCACGGGGATTAACAATAACAATAACGAATTAACCGAACGACCTTTCCGAACAACAGAATATTTTTCTATAATTTTTCCATGGTTTGCTCCATTTAAAGTCTATGTTGTGGAATTGTTTGTAAACAAAAAAGAGAAATTATTTCCAAATTGACTGTTTAAGGCCCAGTGTGATTTTTCAATAGCCGAAAGATCGTTCTTACTTACATGCTTACAAGGCGACAAAAATATAAATTTATGCTATAACGCGCCGCACGCAATAAAGGATTCCAAAGACTTTAATTTTCTTTGTTTTTTTCTCCAATACATTACACCAAGTTGTAACAGAAACTCAATTCCAGTCTAATGCAGTCTTGATAGTCCTATTCTGCGCTTATCTCCTCCTTCTTAGGTGACGACTGGAATAGACATCCTTATCTATTATACGCCGTCCGTAGAAAATAATTCCAAGCGCTTCGATCTTCTGCTCTTCTCCTCCAATTCGTCACACCAGGTTTCGATAGTATTTCAAAAGCCTGGTCCTTCCAACGGAGTTTTGGTCGCCTGCTTCTGCGCCATCCATCGAGTTCGTTGTCGAAAACTTTCCGTGCCGGAGCATTTGGATCCATCCGCACAACATGACCCAGCCAACCCAATCGCTGTATATTATTGCGTTTGACCATGTTGATGTCGGCATGTAGCTGATACAGCTCACTGTTCATGCGACACCGGAGTATTTGCCTCTCGAAAACCGTCAGTACTGACTCATCCGCTTGCGTTATAACCCACGATTCTGCGCCATATAATAAGACAGATAGAACCAACGTCTGCTGCAGTCGGATTTTTGTTTGTCGAGAGAGGGTTTTATCATTAAATCGCTTGCTCAGCCCATAGTAACATCTGTTAGCAAGCAACACTCTCTCCTATTTATCTCCATGCCGACATCATTCGAGTAACATATGGCTTTTATTAAAGATGGCACCAGTCGTATTAACTGCAGCTATCCTCATAAGTCGCACGATAGACTGTCGCCCTGTCGCTTATATCTTTGCATGTCTTCACTGAAGACTTTGCGTCAGTCAACGTCATCCTACAAAGACGTAAAAGTTTCGTAGGAATTCCAAACTCGAACATGGCCTCATACAGTTTTTGCCGTATCGGGATATCGAAGGCAGCTTTATAATCGACGAAAAGATGGTACGTGTCGATCTGTTTTTCTCGGGTCTTCTCCAGAATTTGTCGTTGTGTGAATATCTGGTCAGTTGTTGATCTACCAGGTCTAAAGCTAATAAGGTCTAATAAGATCCAACCAGGTCAGTTAGAATCGGCTTTAGTATTTCACATATCACACTCGACAGGACCTTGTAAGCCGTGGGTAAAAGACTGATACCGCGATAGTTTTTACAAAAACATGGATCGCCTTTTTTAAGCACAGGACACAGTGCACTGAAATTCCAATCATCGGTCATGTTTTATTCGAGCCAAATCGTATTTAGAAGCTGCTGCAGGCTGTTTATTAGCTCTTCGCCACCAGTTTTAAACAGCTCTGCTGGCAGGAAATCAGCGCCCACAGCTTTGTTGTTCTTAAGCCGCAATACAGCTGTTCTGATCTCTGTTTGGCTCGAAGCTGGGCAATTTACGTCATTGTCGGTAATTGGGGTGATTTTCTCATTCGTGTTGCTATCCGGAACTAAGAACTTATAAAATGCTCTCTCCATAGTTGCTGCACATTCTGCGTATCTGTGACCAGATTTCCTTCGCAGTCCTTAAAGGAAAATGCATTAAGAAAAATGCATTAAAATGATAATTATATGCCATAAAACATTGTATAGGGTTATTCATTTAGTAGTTTAAAAACCGCCGGTTTGGCAAGGCTGTCAGCTGTTAAATACCTGTCATCTGAAGTGTTATTTCTGTGGTCACAACCCATAACAGCCTAAGTCTGTTTTTCAATATTTTCAGTACAGGAGTTTAAAGTTTTGAATCTTCACTGAAAATCAGGAGAAGGTGTTTTTTGGAAAACTTTGCTACAGATTCCAAGGAAACGAATTTCTTTACTTAGTTGTTAACAAAAAATAGTTGTTTATTCTCGCAGTCAAAAGATATTATCGAAAAAGACACTTAGGCTCTTATGAATTGTTGAACGAAAGAAAGTCAAAAAGTTTAAGTTGAGTTAGGTTATTATTCCAGATTAAATAAAAAACTTTAAGTGTGCCTAAATTGACATAAATTATTATTCTATGTCAACATATTTCAGATTCGATCTCTCATGTTGAGTTAGGTTGTTATTCCTTTATAAGAATTCATAAAGTTTAAAGACTTAACGACTTAAGTTGATTTAGGCAATGATGAAAAAATAATGTTTATATTTGTTGTAATCCTAAATTGACTTAGGCAGTTATGCCAAAACAATCATTTAGAAAAATAACTTAAGCTATTAGGTTTTTTAGGATTAATTGCCTTCCTAGAAGAGATACAAACATGAAAAATTTAGAGCAAATAAATTTAGATACGCTGAATACGATGGTGCTAATAACTCAATTGTGTCCTAACTCAAATTAGGCTGTTACGGGTTGTGACCACAGATTTATTTAGTGAAAGGTTTACGAATAGAGATCGTTTCAACAAAAGTGGTGATTCAAACGCGGGCTTTCAATCGAACAAAATTTTCTTCAGCGGTGAAGTTAATTTCTCACTCGATGGTTACGTCAACAAGGAAAATTATCGCATATGAGGCTCGGAAAACCTAGAAGTGATTGTGGAAACGCCGTTGCATCCGAAAAAACTGACTGTTTGGTGCGCATTATGGTCTGGTGGTGTCATTGGGCCGTATTTATTCGAAAATGACGCTGCAGGAACATTGTATTTCGTACATAATGGCATTGTCGAAGCATTATAATAAAATACAAGTTTGATCGAAACCGCAGCTTCATGTGTGGTTTATTTAACTTTACTTGAAAACGACAAATTGAGTGGATGTCCTTGAATATCACTTTTCTTCTTAAAGTCCCACTAGTAGCTTAAAATTATCTACAAGTATGCTGTGGAAGGGAATCCATTAGTGGTGGCTGTTGATAAGAATTCTTTGTCATTTGTTTCCATGTAGCTCATTTCCGTCAAGGCTGTATATAGAAATCTATGCGAAAACATCAAAACGAGGCGGCTTGTTGTAGTAGTTAATTGGCATTAGTTAGTTTTTTGGGCAAAAATCTGTAAAAAAGACTTGTACAATTTTTATTGAAGTAATCTAATCTAATTTTAATGAAACCAAATTACTACTACTTCAAAACTACTGGTTTCTTCCTTAGTTATAACGCGGAATTCCTATCAACAGTGAGATTCATTCATTTGCTACTTCTCAGAATAAAGTTTACGAAAAGTCGAATGATTTCTAAATTATACTGAATTTGGTGCAATTGAATGAAATGGACTATAAAGCCAGAATCATAATATGATACAATTGATAAAAATGTATGCGCATTTAAGCATTGATTTTGTACACCAAAAGACAAATATGAAACATTTTTGAGTTTACTTTTGTTGAGAAATTGAAATTTTTTGAGAAAATAGCTGACATTAGCACCAGAAAAATTAGAAGAACACATATGTAGAAGACATATATTTAGTTTAATTATAAATACCGCCATCAACGAATCAACCGACACTTATTGTCCTGAAAATGTGTTGGTATCCTAAATTATTAACCTTCTATGTGTAGCAGGGATTGTTGACCGATTTAAATCAAACTAAGCAGCAAATTGTAACAGCTATATATATGTAGTAGCTTAATATGGGACAAATTAGGCAAATTTTAAACGTAATTTTCACGTTACGCCCCTAACATGCTCGCCATGGAAAGTATTGCATATAGAAGCAAAATCAACGATAAATTGAAGTAACGGCAACCAGCGTGAAATCAATAAAAGAATATCAGTTCTCTGCGTTCGGGGCCTTGTATATCATTGCAAAATTATATTTTTTAGAATCTTGGCATTTTTGGATTCGAAAACATACAAGTTTCATCGTTTTAGGCCCTCAGTAACATTTTGTACTGTAGTGGATATGTAAAATGTGTTTACTTTCCACACAATTGGTTCATATCCTTGACGAAATGCCAAGGAACTAAATAAGGTTTTATGACTTTCGTAAATTCTCGTTTCAGTTTGCATTTTTTGTATTAAAATTTCTGAAGTCTAAATTTAATTCGTTTCTCCTGGATGCCAAATGATATTTTATTTGCAAAGCTTTCTATCCATCCCACTGTATATTTGCCGTATTTGAACTATACATATGCATATATATATATATATATATACATAGTTCAAATACGGCCAAATATATTTATATATTTGCTTACGTCTTTCAAATTTATTGTTGAGCTTGAAAATGAAAAGAGAAGTTATTTATCAAATATGTTAAACTTAAAAACGAAATACCCAATTTTAGACACGCCCAGGCTTCTAATATCTCATCTTGGCCTATTTAAAATTTAAAAAGGATATCTGACGATGCCCCCTCTCCTAACTAACTATTTAGGCAACTGCACCAGAGTCCGCATGAAGATGGTGACAACAATCGTTATACTTACATATTAAGGTTAGACTACTAACTATGAAATTAAAAATTAAAACAACGAAATACAATTTGCGTTACTAAGCAATTTCCATGATAATTTTTTTTTGTCTTGTGTGATTTTGTTTGTTAAAAGAATTTATCTACATTTTAAATCTTTCCACTTCACTGTTTTAAATGCCTTTTCCATAATTTGAGGCTTGAGTTGTATACATGACACATTCAATTCGAAATAAATAACTCAACTTTAAATGTAAATCCTTCAAGTGCTGGTAAAATTCGTAAATGTTTACCCATTATTAAGTAAATGTTTTGCCATTAACTTTATTAGCAATTAATTAATTTTTTGTTTGTGACATGATATTGTGTTTGCCCATTGCGTTGATATTTGCTCTTTATCTGTCAGAATTTATATAAGCCAAGCCATTTCCAAGCGATTGCATGGTTTGGGAATGATTCAAAAGCAAGAAACTTGGGCTGGGAGTTGAAGCCAAGTGACGTTGAGCATCGTTTTTTCATCTGTGAATAACTACTTCAGCGACAAAAAGGAAGGGTTTCCTTCATCGTATTGTAACGAGTGATGAAAAATGGATTTATTACAGCAATCCCGGTCATGCTTCTACATCGTCGCCTCGGCCAAATATTCACGCTACAAAGGTATGCTCTGTATTTGGTGGGATCAAGACGGTGTTATTTATTACAAGGTGTAGAAACCAAGGGAAACCAATACTGGGGATTAGTATCGAATTTAATTAATGCAATTGAGCCGAATTCTATGCGAGAAACGCCCACAATACGTGAAAAGGCACGAAAAAGTGATTCCTCAGCATGACAACGCTCGGTCTCACGTAGTCAAACCCGTTAAAACCTACCTGAACGCTAAAATGGGAAGTCTTACTCCATCTGCCATATTCTTCAGATATTGCGCCGTCTAATTATCACCTATTCTGTTCGATACCACACGGTCTGGCTGACCGGCAGTTCCACACATGTGACGACATCAAGGAATGGTTGGATTCGTGGATAGCCTCAAAAAAGCAGCGCACTTATATAAAAATGCATTAAGCCACAATGAATAAAGGATATACGAGTACATCAGTATTTAGAACACTCTTGAAAGAAGATGTCTACATGATTAGCGGTTGTCTTCGTCAAATATAAAGCTGAAGCTACCGAAATCAACTCAGCACATTTGGCAAAACTATGGCAAACTCAACTTAAACCCGCTCACATCTAATACAGCAACTACATGGAAATTCATGAATTTGAATGTGGCCAGTCCTCTCGCAGTTTAAACGTGCAATCGATGAAATATTCCTATTCCACATATTATCGCTTCTATTGTTATACATGAAACGACAAAATAAATGTATGCTAGATCCAAATATATATATTTTACGAGTGCATGAATGAAATTT
Source organism: Philornis downsi (assembly GCA_019455685.1). Taxonomy (NCBI): domain Eukaryota; kingdom Metazoa; phylum Arthropoda; class Insecta; order Diptera; family Muscidae; genus Philornis; species Philornis downsi. The sequence continues at coordinate 586,685 of JAHXMU010000808.1, forward strand.
AAGATTGCTGCTCTGGAAAAACTATACTCGGAAATTTAAATCCTTAAATGAGAAAATAAATGTTTTTTTTTTTTGGATATGCAAGGAATTAAGTCTACATGACAATGTTATCTACAAGGGAGCTTTGTCCCTACGAAAAATTTGGCAGTAGATGACATCAAATTTGAGCATAACGATATCTACAGGCCATGACCATGTGCTGATTGGAATACCAACATCCATATTGGTCGTATACTTTGATCGACACGTGATTGCAGTTAAGCAGACACAAAAAATTAAAGTCGCCAAGCTGCAATCATTGAGATGGTAATATTACTTGCATAATGAACTTTTGATTTTCTTAAAATGGTAGTCTGACTAACTGAAAAGAAACAGGGAATTCCAAATTATTAGTCAGCTCAATATTGACAGCATGGGTAATGAATCTGATGTATTATATTTTTTCTCACTATACGATATATTGTCATGTCCAATCAAACATAGCGTAACTTATGATCTTCTGATGAAATAATTTTGATTGGACAAATTTAACGGATGCGTTTTTGTACTCCCAGTAGTTGCAAGTGGGTTTTAGTTTATGTTTGCTATAGATATAGTATTATCCATTTAGTGGTTTCAAATCTGCCGGTCTGGCAAGGCCATCAGCTGTTTTATTCCCGTCATCTGAAATATTATTTATTTAGTGAAAGTTAGTGGCAACCGAAGTACGCGTAAAAATAGTTAAAAATTATTATTAAAAATTCAATTCAGTTATTTTAAGTTCATTTCTCACTTGGTGGTTACGCCAACATGCAAAATTTTCGCACGTGGGCATGGAAAACCCAGAAGTGGTTGTAAAAAAGCCATTGCATTTGGTAAAAGTGCTGTTTGGTGATTATGGTCTGGAGGCGTCATTGGGCCGTATTTTGTCGAAAATGTGTTGGCAGAACCTCAATCAATCCAGAGGCGGTCATTTAAATAGTATTGTATTTCGTACATCGAAGCATCATAATGAATGTAAAAGTTTCATGGAAATCATAGTGTAAACTCGTTTGCCTTTTTCCTTCTGGAACTCAAGTTCCAATTCACTTTCGGCGATTTGGGAGGAGCTTAGGCTCAATTGAGGAGGTTGGAAAAACAGGAGATCTGAATTCCTATTCGTACTCTGTATTTCACTGACTTAGGGAAACGGTTTACTTTTTTTTTGAAAAAAAGAGGTTAGGGATTTAAGACTCACATTATTTATTCGAAAGCTGAGGGCGTGGTCCTGGTGGTTGTTGAACGGCAAAGAGAGCCGTTCTCTTGCCGATCACAACCTCGAAACCTCCGTGCACCGCTGGGTTGCCACCTATGCATCACAAATAGTCGGTTTTTTCAATTTCATGGTTGGATAGGTGAGCTTTTACATCATCTAACAATAGTATTCAATTCATCTAACAATTCAATTCAATTTAAGTTAACATTAGTTGTGCAAATAATTTATTTTAATTCATTTTTAAACCAATTTAATTAATAAAATCAGAGATAATTATCTTAAACACAAAGCTTTATGTGTGTTTCGTTTAACGTCACTTTTAAAATCGGAAAATGGATAACCCTATACAAGTATGCACACATAATAATGATTAACTTCTATTGCCATTTGGAGATTAAAACGAACTCAAATTGATTTCCATATGGCACAAAGTTTTTGGGTTCTTAAATCGTTGTGATTTTCAGCTGCTAACTGTGAGGCATAAACTAACTGATTCATAGTGTGTCTTTGAAATACCAAAACACTCAAATTGATCTCCATGTGGCACAGAATTCCTTCCTACTCGTGCGTTTTCAAATTTAGTAGAATTTAGTAAATTTATGTTTTACTAATTCATTTCAAGTAAAATTTACTAGTGTTGGGTGGATTTGGTATGCTTATTTTGAGTATGTTCTCAGCCCAAGTTTAGAACGGGATTTTGTTCTTTGATTGTTTGAAATAGATTAATGTATAACACACTTCTTTATCAAGCTATGGGAAATACATCGGTCAAGAACTACGGAAACCGAATCTAGTTTCCAAAATTATCGAGAACGCTATGTTGCAGAAGCAAATTTTCAGCTCAATTATGCGTAAATTGCACCTAGGAAAGGGAGCTCGCTGTTGAGAGCATTTTTAAGTTGCTCTCTCAAGCGAAATATAATTTTCAGAAGAAATACTTATTATAATTTAGAAATTGATAGAGAAGAAGTTAAGCATGCAGAATTATTACGAAATACTTACACAATTACTAAAATGACCACAGAAAGCGCCACACATGGAAAATTTTTCTAATCCAAATATGTTGGAAAATCTATCGTAATTTAATATATAACACTTGCAGGCAGGATGATCCATTTGCAAAACTGTACCGATCTTCTTAACTCCTTCCAAGAAGGTTCATCTCATTTGACTTTCCCTTCCCCCTTGACTTCAATTCTTCACCCGTTTTATACTCTTCTTATCATAATAATAACTTAAGCAATTTGCCAGCTAGGTTTTTCCTCTGCTTTCCTTTTTTCCTCTTTCTAATATAATTTTGATTTTGCCAAAAATCCATTTTCCATAAATTTCACCTCCGCCGATTGATGTTGAAATTGAGAAGCCATTGTACGTGTTTGTTTGGTTTCTGCTTCGTTTTAAATTTAGATATCCCAAAATTCCACTCGTCTACTTTCTCTGTCAAAATGTTATGATTTTACTTTCAATCAGTAGACAATGCTGGTAGCGAAAATCAGTTTTTTAGCATTAAGATCGGAAGGAAAGTTCAAGTTTAACCATACTCCTGGGGCAATGATACCTATTTTAGTTCCGCTTTCACACTTTTGGTCTGCTAGAAATTCAAATTTTGGAAAAATTCGTTGTAAATTCTCAAAAATTGATTGCTTTCCTCTTAGCTTAAGTGCTTTAGAAAATAGGAATTGAATGCTGTTTGAACTACTTAGATTTTGCCAGCTAATTCGACATTCATAAAACCATCTCACAATTCCAACAAGTTTTCCCAAATTTGGCTATAATTGTGTTTAAAATAGAAATGCTTTCACATCATTACTTGATATCCTTTCTTAATGAGTAAAATTAAGAGCACTTTATATACTACACTGGCATGAGTACCAATAAATTCTCCATTAACTGTTGCACTTGAATATGACCAAACATAAAAAACTATAAATTGGTTTAAATCATTGTTAACAAACACACATACTCGCACGTATAACATGGAAAGTGTTACGCTTAACAGCCTCTTCATGAGAATTCGTACTGTAGGTCCTTTATTACTTTACCTCCGACTCATCCCTCTTAGCGTTTCAGTGCGGTATTTAAATTGCATGCAATTGTGAAGCACTTGCATTTTCCACGATTTTCTCTTGTCCTCGCGAGAACTGTTAAAAAATATGGGAAATCTCGTGTTTTAATATTTGATATCCTTCGTACAATCCGTTTCACACTCCTTTAGAGCTAAGCACTTAAAATGGATGAATGGTTTGGCTGCAGGCGGTGTGCGACAGATGGTCGGGCGGACAGACGAGCAGACAGTAACTGAGATATATATTTAGTTTCAACAGTTTATTTGAGCGAATGTATATTTCAGGTTGGTTTATACTGACGCTGCCAGTGATTGCGTGGCCGGGCATTAGCGTGAGTAGAAGAGAAAAAGAGAGAAATGATATATGTGTGGGTGTGTGCAAATATATATGTTTGCTATTCAAAATTAGAGTGAAGAAGAACATTGAGTCCTTGAATCCCTGAGATTTTTCAGCTGCAAACTCAGATGCATAAAATAACAGTTTCAAAGTGTGTCTTTGCAATACCACTGGATTTTCTTGTATTTTTTTTTTTTTGCATATTGCAAAATTAACCCATTGGGTGTATAAATGAAATCGTACAACTTTTTACATTATGTGCTGAGGCACATTTTTGGAATTGCAAGCTAGCTAGTAATTTTTCATAAAAACAAAAAGCTGAAGAAATCAGTCAATGACCAAAAGTTAGCTTTGTACGCTTGAAATTTTCGATACATCTATATTATGTTTAGAGAAATGAATTATACTTATAGAAAACTTCATTTGAAAACCATATTGAAATTTTTTTTGATCTATGGTTATGGTTTGGTTTTGATCTATGGTTCGGGCGGTATCTTGACGACAACTTGACGAATGTTGGTTTTCAAATGTTCAAATGCCTTGGGGATTGTCCGCGTAAACACGGTCTTTGACGTGACCTCACAAAAAAAAAGTCTAACGGTGTCAAAACGGATGATCTCGGTGACCAATTGATGTCACCAAAACATTGAAATTACGCGCACTGAAAGCTTTTCATGCAATAAAGCCAAAATCGGTTGTGTTGAGAGACTAGTGGCACCGCCTTATTGAAACTACATAAGCGATATTTTCGGCAGTGCGTACATTGCCTGACCACATCTGTAATTCTTCCAGTCTCTTCCAATTTCATTATAATCTTGCCAATCCCTCGTATATTAAGTCGATTGTGACGACCCTAATCACCCTGTAATGCACGAAAAGCGCCCACGTTTGAATCACCACTTTTGTATTAAGTTTACACTATTTTTGTGCGTTCTTTGGTTGTTGAACGATACACTGCAAACTTTTCACTAAATAAATAATACTTCAGATGACAGGTATTTAACAGTTGGCAGCCTTGCCAGACCGGCGGTTTTGAAACCACCAAATGGAATAGCAAAGAGCTTTCTGCTTTCAGTGGGTTCATATGCAAGAACTGAAACCAGAAAATCGTGCTTCGTGACATCAGTTCAATCAACACTATTTGAAAGATCATAATAATGCTGCACTGTAACGATAAATCATCCTTAGTTGCTTGTTAATATGCAAAATTGTTGCATGCATGAGGAATTCAATTTAGAGCTGTATTATTCTCTTGTTGACAAATTTAAATTACATTTGTTCTATTTATCAGCTCCTACGAATAGTTTCCAAAGAGGAAACCGTGGTTAGCTGTTCTGGTTAGTATTCCGAATGCATCAATACGACATCAGATTGGAGAGTGGAGAATTAGAAAGACGATTACGTTTCAAATCGGTAGCAAAAGGGTTCGGAAGAGTTTCAAAACACATTTCTGAAAGGATATGAGAAAAGAAGGAATTTTCTCTTGTACTGTGGGAATGAAAATCGTATGCTAATGATTTCAATCGACAATGCATCTATCGAGATATTCCTAAAAATGTCTTCCATATGTAAATATTTTCTTTTAAAGCTTTTCCACATAGCCATATTCCATATGTTCAAATCTTCATAAATGTCAACGCTTATGGATTAATGCTTATAAACAATTGTGACGACTCTTTGAACGTAGCATTCTTTTCAAAATAGTCTCACGTTGGAACTATACTTCTTGATGGAACTTCCTATATGATGCATCTTTAGGCATACAAATGTTGTACTAAAATGCTTATTTGTTTCAAAACCGGTATATAAGTAGCTCATATTGTTCATCTTAGATTATCTCTACTATTTTGCTGATTGGTTTGTATATTTGATGTCATGTTTCATTTGCAATTAAGTGCCAAATAGCGAATCAAATAATTTCAGTTTTTGCTGCGATCAGAGGATATTTGTCTTAGTGAATAAATTCAACCAAATTCAACATTACACGAGTATATTTCATTTGACTGTTTAAAAATGAAGAAAAACTAAAATAATTATAATTAATATAAAACTTATAGTAACAATTCTCCTGCATCCAGTAAATAAACCTAAAGTCATTCAATTAGTATAAGAATTGCTTTAGTCCCACAGACTTGGCGCTTGGGAGATCAACTCTGCAAATATGTCTTTGAATAATATATTTCTATACAAAAACTCCTTGTTTGCTTTTTTCAATGCAAAATATGTTCACTAGAATGACTTTCGCGAGAAACAATTGAAATTTATTTGCGGAAAAATTTTCGAATGGAAGCCCAGATCTCGAAACATTATTTATGTGGTATAATGAGAAAGGGAAAAAGTTCCAGAAAAAAAGAAATGTTTATTATAAAAACAAATTTCATGGAAACATTGTGATTGGATACGAAATTGTTATGAAATTGTTCATCTTTTGTTCCTGGACACAAACATTGATTTACATCGATGGCCAATTATCTAGATAATTGAATTATAACCCGAAACGTGCAGCCCAATTTTCGCCTTTATCTCATCCAAATTGAAGCCCAAATACAAGACTATTCTTTATTGGACTACAGACATGAAATGCCCATCGAATGTCCTTTAAGGAGGTAATATCCGCATTACAAAGCGGGTTGTAAAAGTTTTTCACGTCAAAATATCTGCAAAGACAAGACAATAACTTCTTTGTTTAGAATGCATTGAATGTATGTTGAATGTATGTATGTCTGCATACAGAGTAACTGGTATATGTTGCTACATTATTCATATAAACTATTTTATTTTTAGTTTTGAGAAAAGCAATACGATGTGTGTTAAAAAAATAAGGTGAATTTTCATTTTTCTCAAAAAATATATATTTGTTCATCAATTTCTATTTGAGCAGTCCCCCTCAGATATAATACACTTGCGCCACCGTTTTCTCCAATCTTGGAAGCAGTTCTGATATGCACTTTTTGGTATGTTTTTGAGCTCTCTCAGCGATTCTGTTTTTATCCCCTCAATCGTCGCAAAACGCCGTCCTTTCATGGGTCTCTTCAATCTTGGGAACAGGAAAAAGTTGCAGGATGCCAAATCTGGTGAATACGGTGTCTGAGGCATGATAGCGGTGTTGTTTTTGGCCAAAAAATCTCTCAGAAGTAAAGATGAGTGAGCAGGCCCATTATCATGATGCAAAAGCCAAGAATTTGTATTCCACAATTCTGGGTATTGTTTTCGTATTGCATCATGCAAACGGCGCGTAACTTCAAGGTAATACTCCTTATTTGCCGTACGACCTTGTGGTCAGAACTCCTCCAGAGCCAAGTTGGGTGATAATAAGGGCCATCTTCTTTGATTTTTGAATTAGGCGAATGAATTTACGCGTGGCAGTACATACATTTACAGTACCTCGTTTGGGATATCCAGTTTAGACTGCTGCATTACAAATAACATCATCAATGGGATATAAAAATCCAATAGATATGTTTGGTGTCATATTAGAGTACTGGATGTAGTCGATCTTATTGGAACTATATTTGGAAAAATCTTATCATAATCGAGCTGAATTTTAACATCGATTTAATACTCTTGCCAAACAATCAAACAATATGTTTCACCAGATGGACAAGCTTTACAGAATATAAGAACTGTAAAAACGTCCACAAAATTAATATACAAAGATTATAGAATGTATTTTGTATAATTCATACCGATTTGCTTCTATCTGAACATTAAAAAATGAGAGTTCAATGGCTATTTTGACAACTTTGTGAAGGAAAGATATTTGAAGATTTATTGGAAGTTTATTTTGAAGGATTGATGTAATCAAAAAAAATTTTGTTCGAAAGCAGTATTCTTTATTTGCCTCTACACCTTCATAAATAATTATATTTCCCAATCCAGATAATCCAACAGTTAAACACCGGAAAGAATTATAAATGTGGACACTGGTCTACGACTTGATTGATGCAGCTTTCATTTAAATATGACCCCTATTATTGTTTTTTTTTTTAGTTTAGGGGCCACATTTTTTATCAGATGCTTCGGTAACAAATAAGTAACATAAAATTAGCTAAAAATTAGGGGTTTCAGAATTTTTAATAAATATTAATCTGACATCTTCCGAAAAAAAATTTGAAGCATATAATAATGACAATGTGTGTGTTCTCCCGGCTTCCAATATAAAAGACCACTTCTAGTACCTTTGGAAATCCGAGATGAAAAATACTTGAATATAGCAAAAGCATAATTGTAGAGTCCACTGAGTGCCATCTTATGAAATCATTTTGAAAAGAGGTTAAAAGGGCATATGAAATGACAAAAGATTTTTAAGCTTGGCAATACCTTAGAATATTCGTTGTAGAACATTTGATCGAAAGAGATATCTTCAACATGACATACAAATTTATACAAATTCCGTTACATGCTATAAATGGGATAGAGACCTCCTTACACGCAGGTTTTTGTTTTTTGGTCTCGCAGAGCAGGATGTCTCTGGGCAAAGTTTTCAAGAGTTTTTGATAACTCGAGTACTAGAAGTATTTGTTATACACTTTAAAGTGTTCAGGGAAAGATTTAATGGTAATATCAGAGTTCGAACCCACTATCATAGGACAGGTTTGAAAGGCCATTTAACCAGCTCATTTTTTCCGTAGTCCGTAGTTGATGGTGTAATGAATTTCATCACCTCAGGTAAAATGGTTAGTATAGGCGAATATGATGTATGTGGTCATGGCTTCCAGATTTGACATATACGAGTATATTTATTTGCTGATCTGGCCAAATAGTCATCTTTAATTTGTTCACAAATGGTTACCTTATTGGGATGTTAGCGATCAATTTGATTTTTATCTAGGTCTGCCATCTGAAATCTGGCCCAGATTGAAACGAAGGCGATAAGATCTTTTAACGTTAACTCAGTACCGAACTTAGTTATGCTTCTCAAATACAAATGAAGCTAGTTCCATGGCATATGCTCCTGTTGGCTCCTTGACGTCTTTCCACCATACAAAAATAATTACAATACTTTACCATCTGCTCGCAACGGGTTAATTTAAGTCTCTCCTTAATCTTACATCCCACTCACTTTTAATAAGTATGAAAATGTAACTAACTCTATGTTTTAAGGCAGTCGTGGTTAAATATGGCATAGAAATGAAGTCGAAAGTGAAGAAGAAGACGATGATGAGGCAGCAACCAAAACGTTCATGTTAAGTGAAGACCGCAACTGCTGAGTGGTGTGGAGGGAAAAGGACCCGAAAGCAAGACATTAGTTAAGTGATATTAAAAACAGCTCTTTCCCCATTTTACAAGGATGCTTTTGTGCCTGAAGGACATTATGTATTATTAATGAAAATTTCGCTGTGGCAAGAGAAGACCAATTGAATAAAAATAGATTTAAATTCAAATTTAAAAAAAAGGAGCTCATTGAATTCTATGCTGTGACAAATTATAATTTTGCATGCATTCATTTAATAATAAATGACCGAAAACATATTTCCATCATGTTGATAAATACATAACTTAGTATGTTATTTGAGGTTAAATATTATTTAATATTACCAATTGAAGTATGTTTGTGTCTGTGTGTGCGTACATGGTCTGATGTGATATGATTGATTGCCGATGCCACATGTTTAACAGGCCATAAAATTAAACATCTGGCACTGGTAGTACTTCAAACTTCAACCGAATATCCTACGTCTGGAAACCATATATGCAGGCAGACGCACATGCACTCACTCAGGCACATTCAGATGCAGAGAGATGTCCTTTTACAAGCAGACATGTGGAGCAGGCATGCAAATTCTTAGATTATTTTCCCTGTGCATTCTTCTTGTTTTAGTGTTAGTGTGTAATGCTGCTAGGTTTCTCTTGACAGCTGCTCCAACATTATACAATAGTAATCACAAATACATGTGTACATATAGACATACTCATTTAAGGATACGCATCCTGACATACTCAATTAAGGATACGCAGTTGACCTATAATCGATATCTATAACAATTTGGACATCAATATTTTTAGTACATAAATATATTAAAGTTCACAAAAGGCGTTTGAACCATGTTGAACAATTCTGTTTCTTGTAGAAGCTCGGCCATATCTGACTACAAATTATTTTCTTAATAACATGTTAGTTGTGTTTTTAGGATTTTAGGAATTTTTTAACAAAAATGGTTTCAATGTCTTAATAAATTCTTACATTTGTAGACTTTAATATGCACACCTAAAATTGAATTTTTATATTGTTATTAATATTAAATAAATTCTAGCCCGAAATTAAGGTTCACAAGGAATTGTACAATATTTAGTCTTGACTATGTTGAAATTGACCCAAACACATTTTCGTGTCTGTTGTGTTCGAACAACATGATAAGTTTAATTTCGAAGACATTTTATTGCGTTGGCATGATGAAAATTTTTCAGTAATATATTGGCTTTTCCTAATGTAAAAATTGTTCTGACTAATATCTTTTTTAGAATGATTCGTTTACATATTTAAGAGAATGGTGGGACATTGGTGAAGATGAAGACAATCTGTCGATTAGTGGGTAAACTTTGAAGTTTGGTCTTTTTCTGGATCATTAATAATGCCCAAATTAGTTTCCATTAAAAGCATATTATGGAGTTAGAGTTCGAAACATTTGATAGGTGTAGCGAATATTTATGAGTATGTTGTTGAAATGGGAAAGATATTAGTGACTTCGATTCCAAAACAAAGTCTTTTATTTATTAGAGGAACTTTTCTGACAAAAATAATTGTTTTAATAATCGTTTTATACAATTCCGTTTTAAGGCGTTTTTTGTGTTTTAGATGCTCTCTACCAATATTATTTAATATTAGAGTTTTTTTAAGCCGAAAGTACTATTTTTGGGCAAGATTATATATAAGATTTTTGCGTCACCTGCAAATTTAAACTTTTACTTTGCATGACTGCTATAAAGTCGCTTTCCAGAAAAACATAGATATATTATGCTTTTCTTAACAAGTTTTTTTTATAATTATAAAATTTATAATTATAAAAAATATAATTTTTTAATTCTTAACCTTAATTGCGTGTAACTTTTGGCTTCTTTTTTTTAAATTTATTTTTTCTAAAAAAATAACAATTTTTAAGTCATCAGTTTGTCATCCTATTTGTAGGGATGAGAAATGTTTATATGTATGTCGATTTAAGTAAGCAAGAAATTCTGAAGGGGCGTTTCAATGGAATGCTCTACATAGGCCGAATAGCTTGAGCTCACGAGCTGAAAATGAACCATAGTCAAAATGTGCCTATACGAGTATTCGAAATTGTTAAAATAATTCCAGTAGTAAGAACATTATCCATGCATGAACTGAATCCAACATTACAAAAGTTAGCACTTTTCAGTTATTTTTACAAAGTGTTGTTTTTTCAATATTGATGAAACTCAGTAAGTCATGCCATTTAATAGGTACGGAAGAGAACCGTAACAACTCATATACATTCTAGAAGGAAGCCGTTATTGCAGAAGTGCATTTTGATTTGGCGTTATATCGGTACTACGTCGCAATATAATGGACACCATTATGTACAAGTAATATCGCAGAAAAAAAGTTTGTTCAATTGAAAGCCCACGCTTGAATTACCACTTTTGTAGTAAGTTTCAACTATTTTTACGTATTCGTCGGTTTTTAAACGATCCATATTCGTACTCGTAAATGGCTAATCCAAATAAATAACACTTCAGATGACAGGTATTTGACAGCTGACAGCCTTGCCAGACCGCCGGTTTTGAAACGACTAAATGGATAACCTTAAATATGGATTTAATGTAGTCAATCAAAAATTGGGCATATATTTTCGACCATGTGGCCTTTGATAAGTCGATAGAAGTGGTTAAATTAGCAATTCGAAGAGTTCAGTTTAAATTAACAGAATGGGGAATTATTCATACAAAATTAATTAATCATAACTACTTAAAAGTATGTATATTTATAATATGGTATAATACAAAAACTAAGTGTAGTGGTTATAAAAAAAAGTAGCAAAAAAAAAAACACTGAGGATGGGTAGCCAACCACATAAGCAGTATTGAACATAAACTTTAATGTTATATACAAAGACGGAAAGGAGTTGCTAAGTGAATGTGATAATCCAATTACACTCTCAATTGAATTTTCGTTTGAATTTTAAAGGATTATTAATTACTGTGTTTGTTGTGTGAAATTACAAATCCTGAAAATCGAGTTCGCATTAAACGTTTTTGATTCAATAGCTGGCATTTAGCACAATACCACTGAAAGTTGTTATCTTAACAGCTTGGAAGTATCAGTAATTTGTAATAATTTGCTGTGCACTCTTGTTCCAAGGCTGGGATTTCATGCCAACGAAAAAATTAAAATACAACCCAAAAAAAAAATTAAGAAAAAATATACATATAAATAAATTTGTTTATATTAGTATATTTTTTAGAACTATTTCATTTAATCATTTAAGCCATTAAAATTGTTAAAAATACAACGTTTTAGTAAATTTACCAAATTTGGAACCATAATTAATAGCGTCAGTCAAAATATATTTTAAAATAATTACTAAGAAATCTTGCAATAATCTGAGGTGCGCAAATATTTTTCGAAGATATTGAAATGTAATTTGAAATTATAAATTGAGAATGAGGTGAAAAATGAAATGAAATGAATGAATAAATTGAAATGAAGCAAATTACTGTATTCGTAGAAGGGAAAGAAGAAAAATGTAATAATAATTACAATAACTACTACTATAGGAGAAAGTGAACTTCTCGAGTGCGTCTAGTGAATGGAGAATTCTTGAAAAGTGATCAATCTGAGGTTCTCAACATTATGAAAAACATGATTAATAAAATTAAGGCAAAGCGTATGAAAAGTAGAAATTCTTTAGGAGAATTAAGTGCTTTGAGAGGTACCAGAGAGACATTCAGAAATGTTTTTTCATTTGATGCAGCTTGAAACAACCATAATATTTGTTATGCAGTTAAGCAATGTAGTAAAATAAAAATGTATATTTCCTTAGTTATGATAAAATACTGTATACAAAATTGGGCATTTTCTTATACCAAATTTACCAAATTTTCCAAATTTTTTTCCAAATAATTTGTTTGCGCTAACGCACAATTCTCTACAATGCTTTTCCTCAGTCTTTCACTTATTATGTATATGTTATTTACGCAAGTGCAATAGAAAAAGTGTCGCACTCTGTGCTACATTCATGACTGAATACACAACTGCAACAGATACTTCTGTTTGTCATCTTTCTAATGAACAAGAAATCGGACAAAGGTTCTGTCCATTTATAGAAATATTTAAATTCAAATAGAAGATACAGTTCAAGCGTTTGTTTGTAAATTATTGTTTATTAGTATATATGAATAAGTGTATATAAGAACATGTAACTTTTTTAATTAATTTTTTTGATACATTTATTTTGGGGTTTTCCATTAAGAAATAAAGTCAGAAGTATTGAGAATTATTTCATTTTTGCTTGGAGGTTATTTCATTGTACTCGTATTTGGGCGTTGTTTGATTATTTTATTTTAGGATTTATTTCATTTCTTTGGGTTGTTATTTCGTTGGGAATTATTTCATTTATCTGGTATTCGGGTGTTATTTATTTTGGAGACTGTTCGGTATGTGCAAAATTCCATCTTCGACGATGATTGGAGACTGCCAAGCAGATAGGGCGGCGAAGATGGTATTTTGGGGAATATCGAAATACATATCATAAATATATCAAAATAGCTCATTTCATGACATTCTGAATAAGAATTCTTTACCAATACTATATAGTGGTAAATAACTGAATGATGTTAAAACTGAAATCATAACATAATGGGTTATCCATTTAGTGGTTTCAAAACCGCTACCTGTCTTTTGAAGCGTTATTTATTTAGTGAAAGATTTGCATTTAAGAATATGGATCATTTAACAACTGAAAAACGCGTAAAAAAGTTAAAACTTAGTACAAAAGTCGTGATTCAATCGTGGGCAATTTTCGTGCATAACGAGGTGTTATGGTCGTCATAATCGGCCTACTGTGCAAGAGACTGGAAGCATTACAATGTACGCACTGCCGAAAATATCGCTTCTGTTAGTGAAAGTGTGACGGATAATCCGAATTTCTATACTCCATGGCGTTTTTAGCTACTGGAACTATCTTACGGCTCATTATGGCATATTTGGCATTTGGATTCGCACCTCCATCCACACAGTGTCTAACTCACTCACAAATTAGATATAGATAGATGTGCTGATTGGCTGCTACAGCAACAGGATTTCAATGCTTATTTTTGAAACAAAATTTTCTTAAGCGATGAAACTCAGTTTTCACTTGGTGATGAAAAAGTGATTGCATCCGGAAAAAGTGTTTAATTGGTGCGCATTGTGGTCTGAAGGTGTCATTGGGCCCTATTTTTGAAAATGATGCTGAAGGAACCGTTACCGTCAATTTAGAGGGCTATGGCCGCATGATAACCGACTTTTGTTGGCCTGTAATTGAAGGTGCTGTGGTTTCAACAAAACGGTACCACGAGCAACACGACATGACCGATTTGGGTTTTATTGCATTAGAAGATTCCAAAAAGCGTGATTTAAAGTTTTGGTCAATTGGCCACTAAGATCATGCGATTTGACGCAATTAGACATTTATTGTAGACGTAGTCCTACAAAGGCCGCGCTTATGTGAATAATCCCCAAACATTGGAGCATTTGAAAACCATCATTCGTCAAGTTATCGCCGAAATACCTTCCGGAATGTGCGAAAAAGTGGTCAAAAACTACCTCAAATGGATTAACTGCAGCAACCAATCTAGAGGCGGTCATTTAAATAACCTTGTACTTCGTACATGGAAAGGTTCAGTCATTTTAATGAAATAAAAGTTCCATTAATATCATAGCTTTATGTGTGTTTTATTTAACATTACTTTTCAAACCGAAAAATGGATAACACTTTACTTAAGATCAACAAAAATTTAAAAATGGTCTTTTATCGAAATATTCGTTAGCGACTTTCCACCCAATTATCAATATTTTTGATAAAATTTTTGCATAATCGCCCTTCAATCTCTTCAATATGCATTTTTACATCTTCATTTAGCTGCTGATTTCCTGTTTATTTATTGGTCCTCTTTACATAACTCATTCTTGACATGACTACAAACGAAAAATACCAAAGCTGTCGAATCGCATAATATAGATTTCTAATTGGCTTTACGGTTCTGAGAGATGAGATTTTTCTTTTCCCTTGCATGTCGTTCTCATCGGCCTAAATTCTTATATAAAACGAATTTCGTAAGCATGTGGAGACAAATCATGCCGCAAAATTCGGTGTAGCGTGGGCTGGGACGTTCAATTTTTGAGTCAACATGACTGACCACCCTGACTGACGCTTTCGTATCTCTCGTCGTATCAGTTTGATTGAATTTTGTAACAACTTTTCGATACGTTTTTGATTGATCCATTATTCCGATTAAAAGAATAAAGAAACAAAAAATAAAAAAAAGACAAATTCTCCTGCATTCAATGAATGAAATATGGGAGAGCTTCTCATATTCAGTGAGATCACACGAATTCTATTTTTTGGACTCACTCAACAGAGCCTATAGTTTAACGACGATTTCGATGTTGCAGTTTAATCGTAGTGTTTGTCAAACATATCGAGGTGACCGCCGTTCAAATAGTTATGGGTGACTGTATGCGGGATCATCGCTTCACGGTCGGGAAGTGTGTGAAATGTTTTTTTTTTTTTGTTGGAACGCACATTTTCATAATACTTTAATAACTTCAAGATGTTGTTTTTTATTCGTTATTGGAATACAATAAAAGGTAAATGAAGGTGATAGAAGTGGTATAATTTTTTACTTTATTTCGAAATATGTGTTTGTTTTTTGATATACTTAGGCAACTCTAGCTGGGATAGACAACATCCACTGAACACTGTCAGATTTTACTGTAATCTGCTCATAAATAATATTGCAAATAGCAACACTTTTTAACAACAAGTGCAAGATTGTTGGCTCAGTAAAAATAAAAAGTTTTTAAGGTTTATACCCGTCTCAGTGCGTGCTAGTAGTACTAGCTATTTTTATAAATCCCCCAAAATTAATAAAAAGTTCAAATTATATCCAGCTTTTCCCAGGTGAGAGTATTTAAACAAAATTGCCTTGCGGGCACCCGCAGTACATGCTTGTGTTTTTGTTTTTGCGAATCACATCAACAGCTGTTTAGCTGAATTGTGTGATTCGTACAAAAAAAAAAAATAGTACGAATATAGCCCAATCACACGCAGGGTTTAGCATACCTTTAAGCGTATTTATAAATGGACAGGGTTACCGTGTTTACACCCCCAGTTGGGGAACTCTCAGTTAACACGCCAAAATCGTTAACAATACCGAAACCTACTAAAACTGTAATGACACCAGTACTTAATAGTCCAAATGTAAATTCCCTTACGCCAGGAAATGCTAGAAATCGTTATGAGATTGTAATTTCTCATAATGAACCCATTGCATCCGAGGAGACTGGAAACTCCTGGACCGAAGTTCTATCAAAAAGGCCTCGCAGTCCAAACTCATTTCCGAAAAATCGAAAACAGGCCACTTTGGATGAGTACTGATTGGGTGATCGACCAAAAGATCAAAATCGATTTTTTCGGCTTGAAGTCGATGAACAGCTTAAACAAAAGGAAGTCGTTCACAAACCTCCTCCAATTTTTGTTGATGGTGTAGTCAAAATCCAACCACTAATTAAAGAATTCAACGAAAAAGTAAATGAAGGATATGTTCTTAAGGTACTAAACCACAATAAAGTGGAAATACTACCCAAAACTCCGGAATTCTTTTCGAAAATTGTGAAAGTTTTGGAAAATAAAAATACAGAATTCTACACTTATAAATTGAAAGAGGAAAGAAATTTTAAAGTAGTGTTAAGAAATCTCCATTATTCGACAGATGCGGAGGATATTGTTGATGCTCTAAAAAATTTAGGACACAACGTCAAATATGTCCATAATATAAAAAGCATGTATGCCCAACTTCCCTTGTCATTGTTTAGGATTGAATTAGAGCCCCATGAAAACAATAAGGATGTATATCAAATTAAAAGATTGTTTAACACGATTGTGTCTTTTGAACTCCCTCGACCAACGAGGGAAATCGTACAATGTTCTAATTGTCAGTACTACGGACATACTAAGACTGGGTGCCATAAAAAACCCAAGTGCTACCTATCTATCAATAAATTGTTCTCGAAAAGCAGATTTAAAATATGTTTTGTGTGAGAGAAATCACCCCGCAAACTATAAATGTTGCCAGTTTTATCAAAAGATCATTAACCCCAATAAAACCCCTTCGGCCAAAAGAGCAGATAATTCTGCCCAGCAGAAGACAACATCTCGCGTTGTTTCTGATAAAATAATAGTCTTGTGGAATGCAAACGGAACTCGAAAGTCAAAACACTTGTAGATATGCATAATATCGACATTCTGCTTGTCTTTGAAACTCATTTTACCCGTAAGGATTATTTTTCCATACCGAACTATAACTTCTATCACACAATACATCCAGATGGTACAGCACACGGAGGCTCTGGAATATTTATAAGAAACAACATAAAACATCATATGCAAGGGCAGAAATGCAAGCCACAACAATAGTGGTTGAAGATTAGTCCGGCCCAATAAGTATCTCCGCAATATATAGTCCCCCCAAACACAAAATAAGTTGTAAAATGTACAAGGAGTTCTTCCAAACACTTGGTAATATCTTTGTCGCAGGTGGCGACTACAATGCCAAAAACACCCTCTGGGGCTCTAGACTAACAACAACAAAAGGTCGTCAACTTCAATATGCAGCTGAATCAATGAACCTATACACGGTATCAAGTGCACAACCGACTTATTGGCCAACAGACTGCAGCAAAATCCCCGATTTACTAGATTTTTGTGTGACAAGAGGTATTAAGAAGGAGACAGTGCAATGTGAATCCATTTATGACTTGTGGTCTGACCACACCCCAGTAAAGGTAACTCTGGGCAGAAAAATATTGCCTGCATCAAGAAGTTGTGTACTCCATAATAAACGATCTAACTGGAATCTCTTTCGACATTTGGTAAAAGCTAATGTAAATATACACATCGCTTTAAACTCAGATAAAGCGATATAATAAATGGAGTTGAGCAGTTTAATAATATTATCCAACAATCATCTTGGAATTCCACCCCTTTGAATGAAAAAAATATACCCGAATGGAACAAAGTTCCATTGAGTATAAGAGAAAAAGTGGCTGAGAAGAGAAAGGCAAGAAAAAAGTGTCTGAGAACTAGATATCCGCCCGATAAAGTGGTTTTAAATAAGTTAACAAAAGAACTCAAAGAGATCTTAAGTGTAGAGGATAGTAGAAAAACTGATAGAAATCTGGAAAATTCAGATGCAACTGCAGCTACCGACTACTCTCTATATAAAGTAATAAAACATAAAACACGATCCCCCTATTCGAACCATACAGAATATATGGGCTAAAAGTGATTCTGAAAAAGCTGAAACTTTCGCAAAACATCTGGAGAAAGTGTTCGTACCTAATGAACAACATGGTAATGACACTTTTTTAAGTTCTGCAGCTCATAACTTTTGAAATGAAGATTACTAGATGGACTTGCCCATTACACAATTTACCACGTGCGAAGTTAAAAATATAATAGCCGATTTAAAAGACCGAAAAGCTCCGGGATACGACTTGATCACTGCTAAAGTCTTAAAAGAATTGCCTCAGGAAGGCTTACAGCTTCTAAAAAGAATATACATTGCAATCGTATTAAAGTTGTACATTCCGCCACAATGGAAAATATCTCAGGTGAAAATGATACGAAAACCCGGAAAACCACCTGAAGAAGCCTCCTCTTATAGGCCCATAAGCTTCCTACCTGTACCATCAAAAGTCCTCGAAATTTTATTTCTCCGAAGATTAAACCCGATAATAGAGTCCAAAAAACTAATACCTGATTACCAATTTGGTTTTAGACAGGAACATGGGACGATTGAACAGGTTCATAGATTAGTTGAACTGAGAAATAAATCTTACGACACGAAAAAGTATTGCAATGCGGCATTTCTGGACATTTCACAAGCCTTTGATAGGGTATGGCACGAAGGTTTATTATTCAAATTGAGGAAAATGTTACCCTCGAATTTCTTCATTTTTCTAAAATCTTATTTATCTGAACGAACCTTTGTTGTTTAACACGGCGAAGACATGTCGAACATGCTTCAACCGCATGTGGGCAGCATTATGGACCCTACCTTATATCTGATTTTCACTTCGGATCTACCCACAGAAGAAGGAACTCTTATCGGAACGTTTGCAGACAATACAGCTGTCCTTGCCACTGACGTCAACCCGGATCAAGCATCTAGAAAATTGCAAAAACATCTCGATACCATAACAAAATGGCTGCAGAAATGGAGAATGAAGGCAAACGGAACGAAATCGGTTCAGGTAACGTTTACACTTCGGAGAGGATGTTGCCCTCCTGTGTCTATTAATAATGTTGAAATACCTCAAGCAAATGATGCATAGTATCTAGGCATTTATTTGGATAGAACACTGACTTGGAGAAAGCATATATTTACAAAAAGACTGGCCTTGGGACTCAAACTAAGATCCTTAAATTGGCTTTTGAATGACAAATCCAAACTATCCCTAGATAACAAATTAAAAATCTATAAATGTGTCTTAAAGCCCGTATGGACACATGGAATCCAGTTATGGGGGACTGCAGTAAACTCCAACATTGAAATATTGCAACGCTCTCAATCCAAAGTACTGCGAATCATTACCGGTGCACCCAGATACTTGTCGAACAAACAATTGCATAGATAATTGAAAACACCCTTCATTAAGGAAGAAGTCCAAAAATACTCCGCTAGATACATGAATCGTATTCAACAACATCCGAATCAGCAGGCGCCCAATCTGATGAGCGAAACACCATTATTTGCCAGACTAAGGAGGAGAACCACATAGGACCTGGCTACTCAGGACGAACATAGTAGTAGTGACACTTAAGGAAGTGTTCCCGAATAAAAATAACATCTTTGTATAGGTATATAAGTAGTATGTAGGCCAATGTAAATATTACTAAGAAAAAATAAAGCTATGATTTCGATAAAATTTTTATTTCATTAAAATGCTTGAATCTTGCCGTTATATACGAAATATAATGTTATTTAAATCACCGTCTCCGGATTGGTTGCAGCAGTGGATCCTTTTGAGATAATTTCCAAAAAAAAAACGACCCAATGACACCTTCAGACCATAATACACACCAAACCGATGGCTTTTCCACAATCACTTCTAGGTTCTCCGAGCTCCATATGCGACCACCGCTGAATGAGAAATGAGCTTCATAACTGAGGAAAATTTTGTTCGAAAAATTCAGCATTGAAAACCTGTCGCTGTAGCAGTCAATCAGCATATTTACGGCGTTGTTGCGTGAGGTGGACTCTATATGGATGGAGGTGCAAATCCAAATGCAAAATACGCCATAAAGAACCGTAAAATAGGACTAATTGCTGAAAACGTCGTGAAATCAACAAATTGGGATTGTCCGCCACACTTTCCTTACCAGAAGCGATATTTTCAGAAGTGCGTACTTTGCGATGATGCACAGGCCTGACCACGTATGTAACGCTTCCAGTCTCTTAAAACATTTCTTTATAATCTTGATGGCCATAATAACTCTGTAATACACGAAAAGTGCGCACGTTTGAATCACTACTTTTGTATTAAGTTGTACTATTTTTACGCGTTATTCGGTTGTTAAACAATTCATATTCGTAAATGGCAAATCTTTCAGATGAACAGCTGACAGCCTTGCCAGACCGGCGGTTTCGAAGCCATTGAATGGATGACCCCATGAAAACGAGATTACTTCAAGTTAACAGAATTTTGAAAAACTGAACAATTTAATAAGAATCACCTGTGACAATGAAGTTAACTTTCAATACTAAATCCTCGTTTTGGCTAATTTGAATAAATTCAGAGCGATAGAATAAACGATGTGAACCTAAGAATATATCGGCTAATACGATCATTTGTATGGGAGGTACAGGAAGGGACAATCTTTATAAAACAAAACAATGCGTAAAAACTGACATTACTGCGACAAATGAATTCATAGTTACAATGCAAAAATTTAATTTCAGTAAATCGGTAAATTTGTATTTGAAACACCAGAAGGAGCGAGTTGATATGGTTCGTTTAAAATGTTTGAGTAAGGTTTGGCTCAATTTTAGTCTGTGTCATATTTTAAGAAGTTTCATAAAGATTTGCAACAGCTAGAGTGTCTACTTGCCAACCAGTTATTTGGTCATAAGAAACTTAGTGATTATTTGGTCTACAAATTTGTGAATTTTTGAATGAATCTTAAACATAGATTATTTTTTAATTGTATTATCTTATTAACTGACAACTTTGTAACGACGATTCAAAAATATATTTTTGAGAAAATCTTGTTAACTTAATCATTATACTCGTGACGATATTTTTTAAAAATGCTATGGTTTGGAATTAGTGTCGCATTAAGAAAAGCGGCTTCAACTCCTACTTCGACTGCAGGCAAATCTGCTGAACCCCGACCCTTATTTCGACTCCACAATATTTCCCGAAAGTAGTGTGGAGCTTGTGTGAAACTTGCACTATTCTCAAACTGTGCTGTGCCAGCTAACAACACGTCATATTTATCGTGGCGAAAAATTCATCCATACATTCACCAAGGCTTGCGATACGGAAGTGTTGAATATCAGTTTAATAACTGTTAACATTAGCCAATCAGTACTGGTGGCCGGAAGACCTTTTTTTAGTGAAACAGCTACTTATGTGAACTTTTCTCTATAAAACAATCCAAAATATTACCCCATTTAGCACAAAGCCGCCCTATTTCGGTAACTTTAGTGCACAGTTATTTTTAATATTTGATTCAGATATGTTCATATTTGTTGAAATCGTGTAAAAGGATATATTTCTCAAAGTAATAATAACCCTAGAACAGTTATTGCGGTGGAGTATTTCTGTTTTGGATAATAATTCAAAACGTTGATTTCTAGGGAGTTCGTTTTTAGGTGAGTTGTAGTTGATTTCGAATTTTCTTTCAATTCCATCTAAAAAAAAAGGAATTATACAAATTGGTTTAGAAGGACGCTCCAGTTTGGTGATTCTTTAACCATAAACATATTTTTGTACAACCAATAATTTTGTTTCGGTTACAGCAGGAATCATTAAAATAAATTGTGGGAAATCAGAAATGTAATAGAAATGATAACATAGAAAATACATAAACAACTTATTATTGCAAGGCAGCAAATTACCACAAATATGAAAAGGTTTTATTGTTTGTGCAGCATAAACACTTTGAGTTTTAAAGGGCATCACACTGCAAAATTACATTGCAAATTGGATTGTACGGAAATTATGAACAATTGTTACGACTATTATACGCCATTTGCTACATGTCAAAATATACCATAATGTAATTTGAAATTACCTCAAATTTATGTTCATACTTCCGTCATCTTTCCTCAATAAAGAGTTTACGTCTATTGGATTGCCCCAGATTTCCTACCCCACCGTTCGGAAATTGTACATTCAAATGTAGTCTAAGGTAAATCCCAACAGACGTACTACAAAATGTCATATTCTTTGAAATTTTTACAATTTCCGTATTAGCGTTCTCAACGAAATAACATTGCATAATTTACAATACTAAAAATAGTTTCAAATAAAAGCAAACAAGCAGACGGCAACGCATGGATACGGACAGACAAATAGTCAGACAGACGGAGGGAAACAACGCCAGGGATAGGGATTGAGAGAACAAACATATGCAATATAGAATTTTATCCAGAGAACGAATTCAAAATAACAAATGATATAAAAAATCCACCAGACCTTACTAAGCTAATTTTGTTTTATTTGTATTTTTATATCATTTTCTATTTCCACGAGTCTTTTCCTTCCAACTTTCTAAAAATAAAAATAGTTTGTTATGAGAATTTGTATAACATTAGACAGGTAGTCGATAAGAATGAATTCCATGTTACACATTACGCATTAATAAATGGGTAATGGGGACAAGAGCTATATAAAAATACTGTTATCAACCCATATGATATATTATGACATATGCGACTACGGACACAACAGACGACAGTATGATTATATGCATGTGTGCGTGTGTTTAGGTGTGTGTTTATTGGACTGCTACGTATTTGTAGGTATGCAACTCTGCTGGTGTGTATGCCAATAACATGTTGCGTTGCTGAGTGACTCCCTCAGCTCATGCGGTGGACTCATCTCAATATCAACCTCATCAGTTTGTTTCTTGTCATCAAGCAATTGTCAGGCAAATGATCAACTACAAGTTCAACTTGACATCTGTACATCATTACAGACATGCCTGGCTATGATAATAACTAATATATAATATTAACTACACTGAAAACGTCATGAGCGGCAAAAAGTTAAATACGAATGTCTGTGGGATACACTCGATGATTTATTTGCAATGCAGAATTAAATGCAATTGGATTTTCTAAAGAAACGAGATATATCTCAATAATTACAAACCATTTAACGTGACGTAGAAAAATGGGATAAGAACAGGAAGAGAAAAAATGATTGATGAAAAAAACCAAATACTTTCACCGAATGTTCTGACAGGGAAACATATTCTGTCCAACTGGAATCTAGGACAGACTTTTGATGTCTCCACCAAAGGATGGGGTTACATTACGTGTGTGTGTCCATTGGTGATAACCAGAAATACTTATCTGAGACACCATTAGTTATATATTTCTGATCGCCACAAAAGTCTATATCGATTAATGGTCTGCATCTTCTCACCGGTGCACTCGCTAAAAGCAGTTTAGAAGCTGATTTGGTTCAAATTTTATAAGAATATGTCTCATAGCCATAGATAAGATAAGTTCGAGATACAGCAAGGAGAAATTTGTTCTCCTTATAAATAATGTCAACTCCATAATTAAGTCAAAATTATGCGGGAATTTATCGTGCTCCTGTGTTGCTTTTTCCCAATAGTAGCTTACAGCAATCCAATTGCTTGCAAATTTTCACAATATAAATACGTTGCTCTCCACTCTCTAACAAATTATAACAAATTTGTAGCTAATCCAATACATTTTTCATGGTTCTTATCTTATCTAAACAAAATTCTGTTTTGAAAATAACAAAACTGATGAGTTTCGTTACTTCCTTACGACATCTATGGTAGATTTTATTTGAATATTTGAACACGGCTTCATACCAAAGCCCATGATAATTCATATCACTTACTTGGATTTATCCTATACGGAGTAGATAGGAAAAGTAATGCAAGTGGAGTCTGTACTTATATTAGAGATGGAATAAAATGTTCCGTTAGACTAAAATCTGACTGTTCACGTCGGCTGCAATTTTTATTCATGGAGGTCCATACCCCTGATAACGATATAATGCTTATTGATTGTATATACAGGGATATCCGTTTAGTGTTTTCAAAACTGCCGGTCTGGCAACGCTATCGGCTGTTAAATACCTTTCATTTGAAGTGTTAATTATACAGTGAAAGGTTTGCCATAAAACTTACCTAAAGCTGTGATTTCGATTACATTTTTAATTGCTTATAATGCTTGGACCTTGCCATTATGTACGAAATACAATATTATTTAAATAGCCGCCTTCTTGATCCTTTTGAGGCAGTTTTCGACCATTTTTTTTCTCACATTTCGGGCGGTACGTTTGAGGATTACCCGAGTAAACATGGTTTGACGTAGCCCCACCAAAATGTCTAACGGCGTCCAATCGCATGTTGTTGGTGGCCAATTGACTCTCATGCAATAAAGCCAAAATCGGTCGTGTTGAATCCCGTTTGAATCGCCACTTTTATAGTAAGCTTTAACTATTTGCATGCTATCTTCATTTGTTAAGCGATCCATGTTCGTTAATGGCATACCTTTCACTGAACAAATAACACTTCAGATGAAAGATATTTAACAGTCGACAGCTTTGCCAGACCGGCAGTTTTGAAATGGGTAACCCTGTACAATCAAATGACAAATTATATTGAAATAGCAAATCTTTCAATACAACGTCCGACTTTAGTCCAAAGAGAAGTTGTCTTACTATATTTATTGATATAGTAGAAGACTTATGAAAGGCAATTGACTGCAATTTGATTTCAACTAAGAATCCTAACTTAAGAAAGGCAGTTGATTGTAATTTGATTTCAACTTTAGTACTCTTAGACCATAGCTAAACTTTTGATACTGTCAGCCATTCTATTCTCATAATTAAATTTTCTCACCAATTTCACTCATTAACTCATGAACTCATTATTAGCAATAAATTACAATACGCTTTTCACAATAACATCTTGTCCAACAAGTTAAGCACACATAAAGGTGTACCGTAAGGATTCACTTCTTTTCTGCGCATACATAAATGACCTATTAAATGTATCAAACCATTCAGAAATACAAATATATGTAAGTCGATGATATGCAATTTTACCACAATGCAAAACAAACAAATCTTTCTAGCTATGCTAACAACATAAACGGTGACATGAAAAATCTATACATATGGGCAAATATCAAAATAAACTAAGTCTGAATCTTTTCAAATCTAAATATATGATTATTTCAGACAAGAGAATTTATTGAAAATTAACTGTTTTCAGTGCAATTTAATCATTCGCAAGTTAAGTTTGTTGGGACTAATTTTCAATGACAAATTGACGTTGTCAAATCACATAAATAGTGTTGTTGGTAAGGTATACTAAACGTTAAGGTATACTATGGGCGGTCAGACATTCAACACATGTTATACGCATAGCTACAACCTATTTAATCCTATCACTTCTGTATAGAGGTGAAATTAACGTTAACAGTGCTAGTGCGGATAAGCGCAAACTCAAACTTGCTGTAAATAATATAGCAAAGGTCATCACCATCTTTATCATCGATTAAGAACGTATTAATGGAATTTCTGCTTATTCTTACCAAATATTTAATATAAGTTTCGAAAATTTTGTTACAGTGGATTATAATCGCAAGGAAGCTAAGCTATCCTTTGAAATGTTCAACAGAGGTTAGAAAATAACACGACAAATTTATAGAACTCCTATCTCTGAAAACTAATTCTTAATATGTACATCGAACTGCCTCACTGTATAAAGAATGAACGTAATTAAAATAAAATAGAAAAAAAAAAATTAACAAATGTAATGTAAAGTAAAATTGATTAATTCATCTCATACAGCAAATTATAGATATAAATAAATATACATATATGTCGTAATCTATATGTACGTTACGATATTGTAATTTACGCCAAAAGCACATTAATATATAAGATTTTATCTTATTTTTGTAGGTTATTTCAAAATCGGCAAATAAACGAAATATGAAGAATACATTTTAGGAACCTTCATAACTGTGGCTCGTATTGAAAAAAACAACACATGAATTTATATATGAAAATAGCCTTTTCGACTTTTTTCGTATGAATAGAGAACGTTTTTGCCATGATATACAAGTATGGGACCAAACTCAACTCTAGAAAACTGGAATTTTTTTCCATTTATTCAATAGCTAAAAGCTGTTGATGAATACTGGATGGGACTATCCCGGCTGATAGAGTTTTTTAAGGTGTCGCACCAACATTGAATGTGGTTGTTGAAATTTTTTCACTAGAAAAAGAGAAGAGACCCAATCTGAAAATAATATTGATGCAGATTCTGTCTATGAAACTTTTTATTAGTCCACAAATTTGCCTTCGTTTGTAAAATTGTCAATTCAGAAAAAAACCAAATGGTTGACAATTTCGAAACAGCCATTTTGTCGGACTACATCAGGTTTCAGTTCTGATTCAGGTCACGAAATGAAAGAACATTTAACTGCAAATCCACTTCGGTCGTCGAATCAAAATTTAATATTTCATTATGTTGTGGAAGAGAGGTGGAGCCAATGCAGATGTTTACTACTGAATTATTCTGTGTTAATTTTTCGGACGTCTTCCACTGGGTCTTTTTAAACCCTAATTTTTCCTTCTGCTTTAAATTGCCATTGCTTTGTTTAGAGAAACCGTGGCTATGGGTCTAATGGATGTTTCCCAATAGGAGGCAACAGAGAAAGTGTAATCGGATACATGAGAATATTCATAGCTCAAGTATTACAGGCTATTTGTGTAACTACCAGGCACGGGATGAATTCCAAAATTTTACACATTACAAAAAGATTGAAACCGATGAACTGCTACCCTGTATAATTTGAAAAGGTTGAAGCAATGGCTCTAAAATGTCATTGTTATGTGATGATTAGTACACACGACTATCGACAATCCCATGATTCCGAGTTCAATTCCGCGTACATCCACCTAGCATTACTTGAACGACGGTCATCTCGATGTGTCTGACGAACACTTCGAGTAGTCTAGTAGATGCTTCTCAATCTGTGAAGTTCGGAACTGTGGCTAAAGAAATAGGTTGCGTTAACCGGGTCTAAAAATAAAATGGGTTTAAGATCATTCAATGTGAGAAGATCTCCCATGATACATTCATGACATGCGAGGGAATTTGTTACTGTTATGATAGTTTCATTCTGTTCTTAAATGATGGAATGTCATGTTAATAAGATTTGCTACATGAGATATTATGTTATTTAGAAGAACTACGAAAGGGGACAAAAAATTGAGTCGTATAATCAGCAATCATATTCTTTGCTGCTTGCAATTAAATGACAATGTGGTCACTTTCTGATATTATTCAGGCTGGATTCTATTCTTTTTGTGACTTTTAATTAGAATAATTTGTGAGCATCAACGATTTTTAGTAATGTTCGCATTTGGTGATTACTTAAGGTTTATAAAAGCTCCTTAGTTCACAAATTTCATGGGGTTATTTGCTCAAAAACTAGCTGTTTAGTTTTTTACTCGTATTATTACTTCATGTGTTAAAATATATTCAAGAGCGATTTTTGGTTTTTCTTCGAGCGTAAATTGCGTGTATTTCGGATGAAGCTGAATTATAACGTGTCATAATAAATACTAGTTAGCGAATTAAAGAAGCACAACAAGTAAACATCGTTGGCTGTCATCTTCATTGTAATCCAGTTCACTCTGCTGTAGATGACATGACGCACCCCCGCAAGTGTTTGTAAGCGCCACAATGCAGCCCTTATTCGATTTACAATTCCCAGTGACCTATACCTCCATATAAGCTATACAAATGAAATGTGCGAGAATTAAGGAAGGTATTACAATAGGTAGTTATTTTCCAAGAAAAAATACTTTAGTATCTTCTGTTGAAATTAATTTGGTATTGTCTCGGGGATCATTTCGTGTCGATGATGGACTAGTTAAGGTGAAATATATGATATGAATCGTTTATTGCAAATTCTGATCGCTTTTGTAACATATTAAATGAATTCCCTTTAGATGCCGTGAATGAAAATGGGAGAGTTTCTAATGTTTAGTTATTAAATTGTTTTTGTTTTATTTTTGGATACACTAAAGGAGACCTTTAGCGAGTATTTCGTATTACAATTTTGTTTGAAAAACATTTGTTAAACAATGAATATCTACTATTGTGGCCAAAAATTATATGAGCGGGAAAGGTAGAAGTGGAATTCATTCAAATGTGATGTTGGGTAATATTTTCCTGCTCACATATTTTTTTAAAGTGTAAAAAATGTAAATGTCAGGGCAACAAAATCTAGAAGATTTGCTGGATTTTTGATGGTAGACGCATAGTGGATATTAATAAGCCTTCAGATTTGGTTAAACTATTCAGAATCTTGTCGCGGTTTTCGAGAAATGTTAATGCTTAAACTCTTTGAACCAAGATCGTTGCTAGATGGGATTGTTTTATAGTAGCTTGAGGTAAGCTGTGGCTACCGCCATGCAATATGATGTTGTTTAGTTCTTTTTGCGTTTGGTTAAGTACATTATTCGTTTTACTCAATTTCGCGCTTACCTGAGCATAAATATTACGTGTCAGCGCCACGGCTCACTGGCATGTCTGTTACACAAGAAGCAAGCACTACGAGATCAACCTGGTCTATCATGTTTTGGTCAGCAGATATCCAAGTTGCCTTATGGATGTTAATATGTTGAAATCGGATTCCGGTTTCTACCGTGTTTCTTTGTGAGGTATTGCAAGACAGAGTATATCTTTTAACATATGAACTAAGAACTTCTATTCCTTACAATTTATGCTTTAAAATCTCTTAATTTTCAACATCGTGCTAAGGTAGCGGTCAGACGAGACTGAGCAGGCAAATATTGTTAATATCCGAACATGAAGGAAGCTAAACTTCTCGCAGTTGAATACTTTAGAGATAGTCGTTGCCCAATCCGACAAATTCTATCATTTGCTGTGACAAAACGCTATTGATTCTGATGTTTGCCGTCTGATGTTAACTTCTTCAAATCCGTACTTGTGAAATATTAGTCGAGACCTGTCATACTATGTGTGAGGAAAAGGAGTTTACATACATGGCAACACTGCAGCTAAACCCAACATGTTCTGCAAGAAGAAGCTTCAAGGAGGACTTAAAAGCGAGCAAATATAGACAGAACATTTTTATAAGTTTATGCTTCCATGTGAGGTAATTGCGGTAATTATCAAGACGTAAGAGAATAGAATCATAACGGCTTAATATCTACAAGAGTTTGATTACCAATGATCTGTAGGCAGTGTTGTTTGAGAGAACCTTAGATTTCTCCAGTATGAGTATAAGATTCGGTTGCTATTATTCTTTACAATAAAAATGAATGCAATCTGTGTTGTTTGTACGTTCCAAGCGTATGAGTATCAATAATCGCTCCAGTGTTTTAACCACCGCAAATAACATCTTTTAAAGTACATAATTTTTGCACTACATTGAAGATTTTCTGCGTAATTAGAATAATCAGATTTAGGTGAAATATGCACCGTTTTCTTCGATAAATTGGCACTATTTTGAAAGTATTATAGCATTATGTTTTTCCATAGACGCTCTCGTCTCTATTGGCACAAAACTGGGACAGTCGATTCTCACAAGCCTCCATCGTTGAATTTTTCAATAGCAAAACCATCGTCAAAGACGGAAAAAGATAGTAATCACTTAGTGCTAGGTCGATTGTTTCGCATGGCTTAGTATTGTCCTGGTAAAGCACAATTTTTCTGGGTGATTGCTTCTTTCAGAAGACCTAATTGTTGACAGCACAGTTCCGACTTAAGTGTTTGGCTGTAGATGAGCACTCATATTAAATAATTCCCAGTCAATGGCATCAAACACTCAACAAAACCTTCCTAGTCGTCAGTTTTGGCTTGGCCACCGTAAATTCGGCTTGATGTCATCGTAAATGACCCACTTCTCATCAACAGTCACTTCATAAATGGCTCGATATTGTTGCAATTTAGAAGCGATTAGTAGATGGAAATTCGGCTCATGAGGTTTTTGGTCTTTTAAGAATTCGGACATGATTCCTCGATGAAGAATTCGGACAAGTAAACGGATAATTCTTCCTTCGGGAAGGTATATATCCATGATAGTTTTAATGTTTTCTCCGTCTTTGGTTATGTTGGTATTATAAAGAAGGAGGCGAGACATGGAATATATAATTATAGCTATTTCCTCTTCCTTATTTTTTCATGGGTTTTTTAAACTAAATAATATTACAATTAATAGATAAAATCGCCAGTTGACAATGAAGATTCCTGTTCCTGGATGGGATCAGGTGAACAACGTTTACATTCGAATTATAAAAAAAAAAATACTGCGTTATATTTTCGAAGTTAAAAGTGAACGTTGATATTTATATTTATTAATATTTATCAATGTTTGGAAATTTTGAAAACTTATTTTTAAAGTTTCAATAAATATATTTTCGGCAACATTTCTAATCTTTTTTCTGTTATGCAGATAAATTATCAGCAGCAATTGGAACTGCAGCTTCAACGGGAAGAGCATTATCTTCAAATGAACAATTTGAAATCTAAAGCAACTGCTGCGAAAACTCAACATGCGAGAGGTACAATCAATGCTGGCAAGTTTTTTTTGTAGCTTGACCGCCAAATGCATCGTAGAATATCGCTAAAATAACTGAAATATCGCCAAAATATGGGGACAACATATTTTGTAATATTTCCTTGCAAATGTGGTTTGTAGGACTGATTTATTTATTATGAAGTTCTGTAATAGAATTGATTGCAACAGTAAAATGTTCTTATTAAAAATAATATTGGAATATATGAATGATCTCCTTTGAACTCATTTAAAATATAATATAATAAAACTCTACGACCATTTTAACGTCTCTTATGATATCAACGCATTTCGATTGGTTATATAGAGTTGCGCCAAGGCAGTCTAAATAATAAGAACAAAACAACATGAATAAATACTTCTTAAATAGCAATGCTGCCCAGATAATTTTGCCGATGCGTTATTTTGGTATTCTATAAGGATGCCAAAAATCACAACCGCTGTCTGTCCTTCAGTGGCTTGCCAGCGAATCGCCGCCAATCTCATCGAAGTCTCTGCCTTTTATACTATTTTCAGTTGCAGGTGCTCACGGATCAGCCGTATACCAAGTGCCAAATGTAGTGATCATACTTTGTTTAATATCCAGGTGGCGCTTGAATAACATGGTGTATCAAATTTATTTCACTGGCGTTGCCATATCCGTGATATCCTATTATACGTTGGTTAGGATGGAAACGAGGGATCGACTTTCATCCTTACAAACTTGTGTGGCACCCGCACATTGAGCTTCTTTTTGTATCCAGCTCTATGTAAGTGATTCCAAACGATTTTTGTACACTGTTTAGCTGCTGGGCAATCAAAAAAGAAAATGTATATTTGAATAATTCTACCGGCATTTTCGACAATTGACCTTAGATGCCTAGAACGTGATGCATTTTTGACATCATTAAAATTGCCCAAAATTGCGTATGCATGACTAGTATAGCACCAAAAGCATTAACACTAACGGCTGGCATGCGTTTCCGCCTATATCGAAGAAGAACTGAAAAGTATGGCATATTTTCTCTTTGCCGGTGTTCTTTTAAGCGTTGCTTCAACTTCAAAGAAGAAATACAAGTCCGGAGTAATCTTGGCAACGATTCCATTTCTTCCGTTGAAGGGTTCACTTATTTTAGGAGGTTGCAATTATTTATATTCTTTTTCGCAGAATAGATGCCCGCACTATTTCGATGTTCTTACACGTTTACGCAGTGTAAATGCCGTTGCGAAAACACATCTGGTTTGTATGGTGGCAATTTTAGCTCTCTCTTTATTATCAATGTTTTCTGGTATTTATACAGTTTGATCTTATTCTATATTTACTATTTACTCGAAGTTTTCTTTGTTCTAAATTATGTTTACATTATTTCACGTGTAGTGTATTTTACATTTGATCCCTTTGATCATCCGATTCATATTTACATTATTTCAAATGCAGTGTATTTTATATTTATTCTTTCAGATTATACGATTCTTATTGGTCTTCATGTTTCATAATTTGTTGACTTCTTCTTTTATGGCGTGAGGAGGTTTCCAATTTCTATTGGTCTTCATATTTTACGACTCAGTTGAATGACCTTCTTTGGGTGTGGTCGGTTGGTTTAAATACTGTAGACTGCACATGATTATGTGATTTGGCTTTGTTATAATAATAAGTAGTTCTTTAAGTGAGACGACTTAGCTTTATAACACCGATCGCAACGCTAATTACAGATTAATAAATCCACCTATTGGAAAAATGATGGAATTTTTACTGTACGTTATATTAGATGTGTGAAAAATAAGAAATATTCTGCTCGCTCTGTTTTAATTTTATCAGAACGACTTTCGGTCTAGTTATTAGACAAGTAAATATATGTTGACTCAATGAAACATTTTTTGCAAAACCAGGGCATAATAGAGCGAAGCCTATGTTAAGCCTATGTGTTATTGTAGGATTCCACTGATCGACGCGAAGACTTCGGTGAATAAAGGCAAAATCTTAATGGGCCGATTGTTCAGACAAGCTACTTTTGGGAATGGTAATGGCAAAAGTTGCAGAAAACACAACCAGTATCAGTTTTAACGAAAGTCGCATATTCCTTGCATATGCTAACGTCCAAAGCTGTGATATGTTAGTACAGCGTTTTCAAAAATTGAGAATTGATCAACAAAACTGCGTATGGCTGTAAACTGGGACAAAACTGAATTATTTGTTTCAACGAATACGAAGATTACCATTTCAGTATATGGCGTTAGGGTGGACAATTGTAACTTTGGAGTGGTGGGTGATTTTATCAACAAAAGTGGTAATGTTAGCCTGATGAATAAAAGAGGAGTGTTTTCTTCAAACCAGTGTACTCGAGTTAAATAAATTATATTCTGAAAAAGCTATCTCTCGACCACCAAAAATCCAATTGTACCAAATACAAGTTCGCGCAAATATTAATTCTATTCGCCCCTTTAGAGAAGAACTAAAAAAAGTTAACACTGGATATTACAGCTCCTGGCGTATCAAAAAATCGGTTAACAATATTTAATATGAGAAACAGTTTTGGTACAATATTCCTTCTGCCAAGTACTACAGCTAAGTGTTCAAAACTGCAACACACATGGAAAGAACATAATACAGCTGAAATCTATTATTAATACATATATTCAGATATGAACTAGTCTTTGATGCCATGATATATCAAAAATATAAAGCTGAAAGGAAAAAGATAATAAGTTTTCTTCAATTTTCGTCCTCGATCTACCCATGAGCCGTTCAACAGTACCGATGAGCAGGAAACGGTAGTTCTCTGTGTTATTGGCTTTGTCTGCCGAAATGAAATTATTCAGGGTTGACACATATTTCCATTTCGATTGAAAGTGGAATTAATTTCTTGGTTTGCTTCTTCAGAAACCGAAAAACTGTTTTTTTCGGATTGAGACCACTCTTGGTTTTCTAAGTGGAATTGATATATTTAGTTAATTAAACACAAAGAAATAGGTTAAAGTACTTTTTGAGAATAAATAATGTTGTTTTTAATTTATTTGTCCAAATATTAGCAAAATAATTATATATATATATATATATATATATATATATATATATTTCCAGCGCTTATCGTTCAAAACTTCTTGCGGGAATAGAACCGTTAACTTTTTTTTCAGAACACATGCACTGACTAGTGAAGAATACTAGTCAGTTTGGTTTCAGTTTGCAATCTATTAACATGGAGTGGGGCGTTAAAGAGAATCGAGTCGGCGTAATAGCGTTGCATAAGTGCGGAAAGAGTGCTGAAACCACTCGGAATATCAAGAATGTTCGTTTATCGTGCTATTGCTCGCTTCGGCGAATTGTCTGGAGTAGAAAACAGGCCAAAAAGTGGTCGCCCGCGCGTTGTCCGTACGAGTGCGGTAGTAAAGGCAGTGCGTGAAAGAATTCGGAGAAATTCCCTTAGAAAGCAGACAATCATGTCCAAGGAATTGGATATATCAACCAGATCCATGTCTACGCTGATTCGGGATGATCTGCATATGAAAGCCTATCGTCGGTCCACGGGGCATCTTCTAACTCCTCAGCTAAAAAAAAATTAGGCTGGAAAGATGCAAGTGACTTTTGCAGTGGCACGCGGACAATGGCCATGAAAACATTCTGTTTACGGATGAGAAAATTTGTACCTTGGAAGAGGTTTTCAACAAACAAAATGACAAGATTTATGCCACTTCATCTAAGGAAGCGAAAAAAGTTGTTCCAAGGGTTCAACGTGGCCATCATCCCCCTTCCGTAATGGTTTGGTGGGGGGTCTCCCACCATGGTGTCACATCCCTCCATTTCTGTGAAAAGGGCGTAAAAACTGGTGCAAAGGTTTACCAAAAAGATGTGTTAGAGGGTGTTGTGAAGGGTTTGACCAATACCCTT